>NW_026847549.1:12162945-12324911 GCF_025583915.1 Anolis sagrei ordinatus
TCAAGACATGTTGCAGTGGGAGATGTCAGAAAATACCCATGAATAGAAGTAAAGTAAAACTATATTCAAACAACATTAACGGTCTGAATTCTCCTAGCAAGAGAAAAAAACTATTCAACTTCTTGAAGCAAAAAAACTATGATTTGATAATGCTCCAAGAGACTCATATCGCCGACAGACACATCAAACACCTGGTGCAAGACAAACTAGGAAAGGTCTTCCAAGCAACGTACAGTAAGAAAAAGAGAGGCGTGGCAACTTATGTTAAAGAATGGCTAAACCCCAAACAAATATTTAAAGATCCACAGGGAAGGTATCTAGGAATATTAATTGAAATAAAAAATCAAAAGATTTTATTGTGTAATATTTACTGCCCTAACGGGCCGAAACTAAAATTCATAAAAGAGTTAGTAAATGAGATTGGCAAAGTGGAATATAATGAATTAATCATAATAGGGGACTTTAATGGGGTGGTGGATAATACTTTAGATAAATCACAAATTAAAGGAAATATAACAAAGAGCAAAAGTAAAACGGGATTATTACCTAAAAGATTTTTAGCACAATTAGAAACATTACAATTAATGGATGCATGGAGGCACCATAAGGGGGTAACGAAAGACTACACTTATTACTCCGGAAGACATGACTCCTGGACCAGGATTGATATGGCCTGGGTTACAAAATCCCTAAGTTTAAAAATAATAAAGATAGAGATAATCCCAAGGGTCCTCTCGGACCACTGCGCCATAGAAGTAGACCTGAAAGGAAATGATATCGCATACCGATGGAAATTAAATGAAAATCTATTGAAAAAGGAGAAAGATATTGAAAGGAATAGGAAATTGTTAACAGAATATCTAGACTTTAACAAAGGGGAAGAAACATCAAAAATAACTCAATGGGAAGCGATGAAGGTAGTCATGAGGGGTTATTTGATACAGCAAGAGGCTACTAAAAGGAAAATGAGAAAGAAAGAATTTGAAGAATTAATGGAAAAATTAAATGAAAATGAAAACCTACTAAAGCAAAAACCAAAAGACAAAAAGTTAGTACATACCTCCAAACTACTTAAAAAGCAAATAGAAATATTACAAACAGAAACTATTGAGAAACAAATGAAATTTGTCAAAGTGAACTATTTTCAAAATGCCAATAAAATAGGAAAATGGTTGGCCAACAAAATCAAAAAACGTAAACAGAAACAGACAATCACAAAAATAAGAACACAAGGGAGGGAATATACGAAAGGACAGGATATAGCAGATCAATTCCTTCAATTCTACAAGGAGTTATAAAAAAAAACAAATACCCCGTTAGAGGACATTTCCAGCTCCCTCAGTAAGTTAAAATTACCCAAATTAACTGAAGCACAAAGAGAAATCTTGAATGGCACAATTACCCCATTTGAAATAGACAGAGCAATTTATAAGCTGAAACCAAATAAATCCCCAGGCCCAGATGGCTACACTGCCATCTTCTATAAGGTATTCAAAAACGAATTAGGTCAGCTTCTGAAAGATATTCTAAATAATATCCTAGAAAACAAAACAGTCCCAAAATCCTGGGAAAAAACGAACATAGTCTTATTACATAAAGAAGGAACGGATCAAACGGAAGTTAAAAATTATAGACCCATATCGTTATTGAATACGGATTATAAAATATTTGCAATAATTCTGGCAGAACGATTGAAAAATTTTCTAAAAAATTGGATTTCAAAAGATCAAGCAGGATTTCTCCCCAACAGACAAATTAAGGATAATATAAGAATAATTATTGACACACTAGAGTACTATGAAAAACACAATGAAAAACAAATAGCCCTAATATTTATCGATGCAGAAAAAGCATTTGATAGAATTAATTGGAATTACCTAAAATTATTAATTGATGAATTGGACATGGGATATCATTTTAGAAATGCAGTACAGGCTATCTACACTAATCAAGAAGCAACCCTTATAATAAACGGTGAAGAGACAAAGAATAATATTAAGATTACACAAGGTACCCGCCAAGGGTGCCCCTTATCTCCCCTCTTGTTCATTTTAGTAATGGAAATACTAATTAGGTCCATAAATGAAGATCAATCACTAAAAGGGATTAAAATTGGTAATTACCATTTTAAATTAAGAGTATATGCAGATGATGTGGTCTGTATAGCAGAAGACCCCATAAATAACATTAGAAAATGGATAAAAAAGATAGAAAATTTTGGCAATATGGCGGGCTTTACACTAAATAAACAGAAAACAAAATTATTGGTAAAAAATATGGATAAAAAAAAATTCCTTTTCCTAGTTCCAACAGACCTCACTACCTCTGAGAATGCTTGCCATAGATGCAGGCAAAATGTCAGGAGAGAATGCCCCTAGACCATGGCTATATAGCCCGAAAAAACCTACAACAACCCAGTGATTCCGGCTATGAAAACCTTCGACAATACATTATAGTCAAATTATGTCCATATGATGTAGATTGCAAAAGCTATATAAAATATGGAGTCAGATAACTATGTTCCGTTATCTTCTAAGTGCACCTAGAGTCATCACCTAATGTTCAAGCCTATATAGAAGTTAAAAAGAATTAAAATAATACCTTGGCCCAAGAAATCGGATTATGGGACAATGATTGTTCTAAGGCTGATATTTGAAAATGGTTATATTCCATCAAATGCAAGGAACAGAGTACTGTTTTAGCTTGGTACTGAAAAAATGATAATGTCTGCCAAAAACAAGATAATATTTTGATACCTGATTTGTATTACTGCAGGCTTGCCTAAATCCTGAACACCAAGCTGAAGTCATGGCGGTCTATCAAGAGCTCAATAAATTCCTATTTTTGTAGCCTCCCTCGGGTTTTATAAGTAGGAAGGTTTATTGGAGCAGAACGGATGGACTATGATTGGCTTAGTGGTTAAGAAGATGAGCAGCCCTGCATTAGTCTAACAAATTTGAAAATATGGCCAAAACAATGTTAAATGAATTTGAAGTGGCTGTGTACCAATTATTTTCGATTTCAGGAGAGCAAATCTAGGTTTGGCCTCAGGTGGTTGCAAATGTGAAATCATGTGAGTTACTGGCAGATGAAGGCCCTATTTTATTGGTACTATGTACCATTAAAAAGGGCATTAAGGATATTAAGGCTGTTGATCAGATGCTTTGGGTTTCTATGCAATGGCAGAACACTTCTGTTTTACTCCTAAATCCACTATGCAAAATGTCCCCACTCCTTTTGGGAGCACTCGGTGTGAAAATAATTGCTTATTTATTTGAATTTTTCTCACTTGGTTTCGTTGTCTATTCCTCTCATTGGTCTTGAATGACAAAATCATTGATTTGGTCAAGTCTTATCCATTTCATGTCTGAATATATTCACGTCAAATGTGATGTTGTTTCACTGTGCTGTTAATCTTCTTGTATGTTACTATGCATGTGACTCACTGAAGAAATCACAAGCAACAAAGAAAAATGAGGAAGCTTTATTTGTTTTGTTTTTTTTGGGGGGGGGGGGTTGGAAAAAAATTAACATCATCCAAATGAGAAAATTCTGTTCCACCTAATTAATTACTTTGGATCCTTGAATAACTTTCTAATTTTGATTTGTATGTGTTGTTTTGTTCTGTTCTGTTCTTGGTTTGTGCCTCCCCCACAGCAATATTTGACTTTGGTGCATGCATTTAAGGGATAAATACTCAGAATCTGATTCATGGTACATAGAGGGAGCTATTGTAATAGATTTAGTAACTAGGGCTGGGCGGTTTCGTTTCGTTAATTCGTAATTCGTTAATAATTCGTTATTTTTTTCAATTACAAAACAATAACGAACCATTCTGGAGCAATTTTTTAAAAAAACAAATTTTTAAACACGTTTTGTAAATGCTTCGTATTTCGTTACTGTATTCGTTTCGTTATTGTTCTGAGGTCGTTTCGTTATTATTTCCGCATGTCTGGGGCAAGTTTTTTGTTTAATTAGTGAAAAAAAATTATAATATCACACCAACAGTCAACAACAGAGGGAGAGGGAAGCTTCAGAAGTTTTTGGAGGTTTTTTAGCGTATTTCGCGGTCGTGTCCGCCATTAACGAATCGATTCGTTATTGTTTCGGAAATCGATTCGTTAATGTTTTGTAATTTTTTTTCACATTTACGAAATTTCGTAAATATCGAACTCTTTTAAGGGAAAATTTTGTAATTATTTTAAATATCGAAACAAAAAAACCCCCCAAATACAAATCGATTTTAGAAACAAATTTTTCCGTTGTTACCCAGGCCTATTAGTAACCCATGTGTAGTAACACACATACTCTTTGTGTGTGTGTATTTTAATGGGAAAGAAGAATCACATCATCCCAAATGTATCTGGGCAGGTCCAGATGAACTTTTGACCAAAGTGGAAATCAATAACTCAATGAAAAAGTACAGAGTACTGTTTACAATACAAAGTCTTTTTGTTGCTAAATATGATATCCTTTCATTAATATAAGAGGTCCTTAACAACATCTTGTTGGTTACTTCTGCTAAAATTGTGCTTTTTAATAGACCCATTGAATCAATTGTTGGCTGGTGAGTCAACCCATAGATAAATTGAATTGATTCAATGGCTCCCTTCCAGTTAGAACTAACAATAGGATTTAGGCTATTATACACTCAAGCAGGTGGTTGTCTGGTCTTCCTGTGATAATATGGTTGTAATTCAAAGCATATTCAGTTAGGATTAAGTTCTACAGAAGTTGTTAGGCTCTGTTTCAAATGAACACGCATAATAAATTATAGTCCACTGGTGGTTCTGGAATTCCAATACAGTGTTCCCTCACTACTTTGCAGTTTGTGAAGTAGAGGAGGCCAGGGATCCCAGAAGAGTGGTGGCATGAAGCACGGCGGGGAAGGCCTGGCTCCTTGGCTTCCACAGACCCCAGAAGTGCAGTGGCCTGAGGTGTGGTGGAGAAGGCCTGCTTCCCTGGCCTGCTGCTGCCTGTGTGGCTCCAGAGGCTCTGCCTGGATCTGAGGAGCCCAGGGAGGCAAGCAGGCACCCTTGGGATGAGCCGGGAGGCGGGTAAGGAAGCGTGGGTAAGAAAATAATATATAAAATAATGTATTGACATTAATATTTCTACGTGGGGTTGCCTTTGAAGACTGCTCGGAAGCTTCAATTGGTTCAACGTTCGGCAGCCATGATACTAACAGGAGCGGCACTCAGGGAGCATACAACTCCTCTGCTGCGCCAGCTCCACTGGCTGCCGATTTGCTACTGGGCTCAATTCAAAGTGCTGGCATTGGCCTATAAAGCCCTAAACGGTTCTGGCCCAAGTTACCTATCCCAACGTATCTCTGCCTATCAGCCCGCCAGGACCCTAAGATCTTCTGGGGAGGCCCTGCTCTCGATCCCGCCTGCATCACAGGCATGGCTGGCGGGGACGAGGGACAGGGCCTTCTCTGTGGTGGCCCCTCGGCTGTGGAACGCCCTTCCCATGGACATTAGATCAGCCCCCTCGTTAATGGTGTTTCGAAGAAAACTGAAAACCTGGCTATTTGAACAGGCGTTTGGATAAACAGTGCAATGAATATAATGAATATAGGAAAACGGAATTACGGATGACGAGTTGGATCATGATTCTAGTTACGAGATGTTAATGTGTTGTTTATTGATGTGTAATTACTTAGTATATTACGGTGTTAATTGTTTTTAAATAGTGTATGTTGTTAGCATTGAATTTTTGCTCTTGTTGTTAACCGCGTTGAGTCGCCTACGGGCTGAGAAACTGCGGTATACAAATAAGTAAATAAATAAAATAAATAAATAAATATTTCAACCCTACTTCACGGATTTTCACTTATCGTGGGTGGTCCTGGAATGGAACCTCTGCAGTAAGTGAGGGATCACTGTATGGAGAAAGGTAAGTTTAATGTCAGCACATTAGATGCAGATATAAGAGCTGTCCAGGTGCTGAACCTATATTGAGGTGCTGCTGCTGAAATTGAATTCCAGAGTCACAAGCCACCTCTGTATTGAGTGTTTGATTCTCACAACCAAGATTAGTACTGAAATGAGAAGCATTTCCAAGCCCATATAAAATGGGTTTTCCATGCTGCTCAACTTTCCCAAGCACTTGAATTATATATTTGTTAAGAGGGGACATGAGAGACAGGTTTATTTGAAATGATGTCATATTGAGGAGGGATTCAGCTTGTTTTCTGCTGTTCTCGAGACTAGGACATGGAGCAATAAATTCCACCTAAAGAGTAGGAAAAAAGATATTAAGATGTGTTCAAAAGTGGTAAATGCTGCCCAGGGGCAGCTCAACCTATTATGCAAAGTAAGCATTGGGGGAAAATAGACCTTGACATATGTGAGTTGTAGTTACTGGGCTTTATAGTTCACCTACAATCAAAGAGCATTCTGAACTCCACCAATGATGGAATTGAACCAAAAATGGCACACAGAACTCCCACGACGAACCAAAATATATATCAGTGATTGGTTTGGGGGGGGGGGGGCAAAATACTGTTTGCTTACCATTGAAAATTACCTAGGACCACCTTTGAGTGCAATAGAGTCTCCTTATCTGAAGGTTTTTAAACAGAGGCTGGATGTCCACCTGTTGGGAGTTTAGACAGGGAGTTGGACTGGATGGTCCTTATGAACTCTTCCAACTCTGTGATGCTCTCATACTCCATTTTTTGAGAGCCTAAAAACATGCAGCACCTTCTGTTGTTATTAAAAAGAACCCATCATCCAGTCCAGAAAGTCTTAGTATCTCCTCCATTTAAAGCAAGTAGAGATGAATTTGCTATCAAGGATACACTTTGTGTACCACTGAATGGAAACATTCTGGAGCTTCATGTTTTGAGAGAAAACTAAAACTTCATCTCAGCTGCAGCACTTGCTTTTCAGTTCACGACACTAATAGTGATGGGTAATTGTAACACTGAGGGGGAAAGTGTTTTCTATTGTCAAAAATATAGGCAAAATTGTTCCTAAGTAGTTGCAAAGATCTTATTGTCGGATTTTCTTTGCCATACTTAGGCCGCCAAACGTGTGCACTTGCAGCACATTTATATCTCGCCAAACAATCCTTGCCATGGCAACGCACTCCACAAGATCATAAACATCCGGCATTCTGAGAAGTGCATTGCACAACATGCACATACACAAGCATAAAGGTCCCTAATAGCCAGTAATGGCTCCCCAAACCCCCTCTGTATTGAAGAAACAATTTTGTGGAGAAGAGGACAGATAATCACTTATGGTGCATGATTTACAAAGCTGAGACATAAAAAATTGAAAGAAGGCAAATGAGTACGGGGCAGTAAATCAGATTCTAAACATACACAGAAACATACATATCTTCACTATTCTAAAAGCATTTGAAAGCATATCAAATATTCCTTTTTGGTTCCAGAAGGACCATTATTATTAAAACCATGTTTTCAAGTTAATGCTAAAATACTAACTGAATGAATGAACCTCTTTATTTTTCTTAAAACATAGTAAGAAATATTTTAAAGCAAAGTATTCCAGTGTCTGCTGTTGTGTGAACCAGAAGGTCTTATAATCAGTGAAACCTAACATGGTATAGTGGTTATGGTGTTGGACTAGGATTCTCGGTGATTGGGGTAAATGAGCCTGAATCCTATAATTTAGTGTGGAACCAGGGCCTAAAGACACTAAAGACACCAGAGCCCATCAGGTAAGCAGAGTCAGTCCCTGTTAGTCTTTGGATGGGAGACCACCAAGGTATGCCAGATGCTGTAGACTATATTTCAGGATAAGAAATTGACAAAACCACCTCTGACTATCCCTTGCTTTTGAAAACCCAATGGAATAAATGGGTTTACAGTAGCTAATAGGCAGTTTGAAAGCGCACATACACAGTATAGAACCAGAAGAACACTATGGTGTTGGACTGGGATTCTGGACATTAGAGTGTAAATCCTTACCCAGTCATGAAAACCCACTGGGTGACCTGACCTAGCCACTGTCTTTTAGCCTAAGAGGAAAGCAATGATAACCATTGTCTGCAGAAATTTTTTCAACCCTAGGGAGCAACATGAGCCAGAAATACCCCAAATGGCCCCAGAGACCTCAGAGGTATGTAGGCATTCCATGCTTGACCAATTGTGGCAACAGGGTGGAGTCTACGTGGTTCAGCTGGGCTGAAACAAATTCAGACCAGGTTGGACCCTTGCCATTGTCACCACTGTCAGGCAGCCAGCCACAGAGCTCCAGAAGAGCTTCTGGTGTTTGTGACATCAGCAAAAGCAACCCACATGACCAGGAAGAAGATTAGCACAAAAAATCCTTAACTTTTCATAGTATTGACCTAAACCTGGTCAATTTGGTTTATCTATATTGAGGATCAGAAGTCTCTGGTCATCAAGAAGATTTTCAGAGGAGGGTTCTGGAACGCTTTTTTTGTCCAGGAATATCTTTGGGGCCACTTTGAGTTTTTGTGCTGATGTAGACCACCCCGAAGAAGAAGAGGAGGAAGAGGAAGATGAAGAAGAAAAAAAAGAAGAAATGGGCATTTGTCCACATGGAACAAAAGGACAAGACATCTGAATCACCTGAATTAAATGGTAACTGCAGACTCCCAAGGCATCAGAGATTAGCCTGGTGTTTTTGTTTAGACAAAAAAGCTTCACTAAAAATGTACGTACTTTTTGCTTCTACGCTGATGACTTTTAAACAGGCCCTGAAGACATCTTAGTACAATGTGTTTGCACTTGTTTTGTTGGTTGGTTTTTAACTGCTTCTCTTTTTAAACTTTTTTATGTGTTGTGTTTCATTCTGATATTTACATTGGTTTTTTACACTGCTTCGGTTATAACATTTTTAGATATTTCCCTGTTTTATAGTATGTGGTTTATGGTTTGTAGCAGCACTATGAATGAATTTTATGTTTTAATACACTGTGAGTCAACTGGGAACAGTTAATCCCTGAAAAATGATCTGCAAATATCAAAACAGGATGGAACAAATCGTACAGCGATGGCTCTGGGATTTTGAAAGCTTTTGTGCATTGAAGACCTTGGTGTATGGCACCCCCCAAATACCCCCAAATAAATTGGAAGCTAAGAGTGAGAATTCTTCTTAGTTATATCTAAGGGAGTGCAAAACAATTTCAAGTTTTCTCATCTCAATGAGAAAATGGGTCTCATCAAGACATTTCATTGAGGAAAAAGAGATTTTTGCATATTTCCATAGAGTTTGTGCAAATAACATTTCCCTCCATTTTTATTTTTTCTAGAAGAGAGAGGAAAGAAATGACCTGACTTCCCACTAATGCAAGTTGGTTGAGCAGATGAGTTTCATAAGAATGAAAATGGCAAAGCAGAGACATTGAAGGAATGTTAGCTTTACAAAGAGCATAGGCCATGATGGAAGCTGGGGAGAAAAACAGGTAAATGGAGTGGGTAGAGAGGAACAGGCAGCACGAAGAAACCAAGCAAGTATTGAAGTTCTAAAGAAAAAGAGAATTCCTTGTTAACCCATGGCTTGTGTAGCAGCTGGGCAAATCTGTTAGTTTTGTTTTCTCATATATTCCAATTGTGTAATTTTGGGATGGATTCTTTTGAAAAATGTGCTAAAACTCTAACCTTGGATAGGCAGAGGAAGGCCGGTTCTCAGTTCTTTCCGCCATGTTGTGTTGAACCTTGAAAAACTTGGGCCGATCACATTGGGGTTCTGCAGTTGAACCTTGAAAAACCTGGGCTGATCACATTGGTTCTTATACACATAAGGTTCTACACTTCGATGCACAACCTATTTATTCAGTTCCTAGATTTATAAGCTGACTTTCAGACGTCAAATCATTTGTCATAGGTCCAGAACCTCCTGTTGGTTCCAACCAGAGTAGAGTCACTGAATACTTGTTTGGAAAACAAACTGTCATCCGTGACTGTGCTTCTTAGCTAGAATGCTATGGATTTCTTTCCTAGGGCTGATATGCTTCAATATTTAGATCAATGATTTCAGTGATGAAGTGAAGGAAATTCTTGTCAAACTGCAGAAACAACTGTGAGAAATAGTTAACACACTGGAGGATAGGAATAGAATTCAAAAGGACCTCAATCTATGATTTACCTGCATGTTAACTCATGATTCTGTAATCATGATTTTCGTAACCTGCCTCAAGCCATGAGGAGAGGTGGATAGGAAATCAGATAATAATAATAATAATAATAATAATAATAATAATAATAATAGAACAAGCCATTAGAACCAATGCCATCAAAGCCAGAATTGAAAAGTCGACAACAGATCCCAAATGTAGACTCTGCAAGGAAGCAGATGAAACAATAGATCACATCCTCAGCTGCTGCAAGAAGATCACGCAGACAGACTACAAGCAGAGGCATAACACTGTTGCTCAGATGATTCATTGGAACTTGTGCCACAAATACCATCTGCCTGTGACAAAGAACTGGTGGGATCACAAGCCGGAAAAAGTTACAGAGAATGAACACGCCAAACTCCTCTGAGACTTCTGGATTCAGACAGACAGAGTTTTGGAGCATAATACTCATATCTCACGATTGTGTTAAAAAACAAAGTATGGATTGGGTTGTTGTAGGTTTTTTCGGGTTGTATGGCCATGGTCTAGAGGCATTCTCTCCTGACGTTTCGCCTGCATCTATGGCAAGCATCCTCAGAGGTAGTGAGGTCTGTTGGAACTAGGAAAAAGGGTTTATATATCTGTGGAATGACCAGGGTGAGACAAAGGACTCTTGTCTTCTGGAGCTAGGTGTGAAGGTTGCAACTGACCACCTTGATTAGCATACAATGGGCTGACTGTGCCTGGAGCAAACTTTTGTTGAGAGGTGATTAGATGTCCTTGTTTGTTTCCTCTCTGCTGTTTTTGCTGTTGTAATTTTGGAGTTTTTTAATACTGGTAGCCAGATTTTGTTCATTTTCATGGTTTCCTCCTTTCTGTTGACATTGTCCACATGCTTCTTGTGGATTTCAATGGCTTCTCTGTGTAGTCTGACATGGTGGTTGTGAGAGTGGTCCAGCATTTCTGTGTTCTCAAATAAAATGCTGTGTCCAGGTTGGTTCATCAGGTGCTCTGCTATGGCTGATTTCTCTGGTTGAAGTAGTCTGCAGTGCCTTTCATGTTCCTTGATTCGTGTTTGGACGCTGCGTTTGGTGGTCCCTATGTAGACTGCAAAGACTCTGGCACAAACCAGTAAAGGTGGTCCCAGTGGTGTTTGGCACACTGGGTGTAGTACCTAAAGACCTTGGCCTGCACTTAAACACAACTGGTGCTGACAAAATTACCATCTGCCAGTTGCAGAAGGCCACCTTACTGGGATCTGCACGCATTATTCGCCAATACATCACACAGTCCTAGACACTTGGGAAGTGTCCGACGTGTGGTTCAATTCAACAGCCAGCAGAGTGTCTGCTGTGGACTCATGTTGTGTTTCAAATAATAATAATAATAATAATAATAATAATAATAATAAATAATCACACAGTCCTAGACACTTGGGAAGTGTCTGACATGTGATCCAATACAACAGCCAGCAGAGTGTCTGCTGTGGACTCATCTTGTTGTGTTTCAAATAATAATAATAATAATCATCATCATCATCAACAACAATAGTTTGAATTGATTTATTCTATCTGGAATGAACCAAGAGAATGCAAACCATGAAGTTGCTGATTCTTGTGTGATGGTAAAAAATTTTCAGAATTTTCAGTGTACCCCTTGATTCACAAAAGTCCTATTTACTGCTCTAGGGCCCCATGTCTGCTGCTGTCTTTTGAGTGCTTCTTAGCATACTGGCATTCAGCTGTTGTTGTTATTAAAAACAAGAAAAAGCTATTCCTGCATTTTTAGTCCAGGGATGGTTAAATCTGCAGATCCTACGCTCATGGCTAACAAGGCCTCACAAAAAGAAGTAGAACAAAAATAAGATTTGAAGCATTTACTGCAAAAAAATTGCTGAATTACCTAAATCAGATTGTTAAATCACATTCACCAATTTCTAAACCTGACTCTTGTAACCCTAATTCTCACTCATTCACCCCATGCTCGCTGGAACACCTCAGCAAGTGAGAGTCCAAAAGTGGCAGGCTGAAACCCAGAACCTCAACCAATGGCTGATACCAAATGAGAGACTCCCTCCTGGGCACACAGAAGACTGGGCGACTTGGAAGGCGCTGAACAGACTGGCACCACGAGATGCAGAGCCAACCTTAAGAAATGGGGCTACAAAGTGGAATCCACAACATGCAAGTGTGGAGAAGAGCAAACCACTGACCACCTGCTGCAATGCAACCTGAGCCCTGCCACATGCACAATGGAGGACCTCCTTGCAGCAACACCAGAGGCACTTCAAGTGGCCAGATACTGGTCAAAGGACATTTAATCAACTACCAAGCCTGCAAATTTTGTGCTTTGTCTGTTTGTTTGTTTTTGTTCTGTTAGAAATGTAATACAATTATGTGGTTGCCCCTGACACGGTAAATAAATAAAAACCCCATGCGCCACATCAATATCCCTACTCTGCACTGCTCAAACCATTGCAAACCACCCTTCAAACATCCTACCAATCAGTACTCATTCCAACTCCTTAACCAATCACCTTCAATACATATTAAACAAAGCTACTTTAATGCATGAAACAATGCTTTCTATGCAAAGTGCATGACATTACAGTTATACATCTCTGGAGTCACGTCAAGCCCTATTCTTTGGCATAAAGGGGAACTGAGTATATTTTCAGAAGGGCTGAGATCTCATGGTGCCTCCCTCTTTAAAAAGCAAGCTGCATATGATTTTTTATTCTCTGCCTTTTATATCATTACCACAGTACACGTCTGTTGGACGAATTCCAAGCCTTTTCTCATTCACTAATTACATTTTTATCATGTACACAGACCCATAAAAAAACGCCTTATCTGGAAGACATTATGTACAAAACGGCTGTATGAAAAACAAGGTGCTCTTGATATTAACAACAACCCAACAATTCTACTAGAATATTTTGCCATTTATAATGTTGGCAACAGCCCTAGGATCAATTTTTCTTTTTCTTGTAGTTTTACTTTTCAGGTTTTTTTTCAAGGCGTGTAAAGCCAGCCAAGCTGGTATTCAGTTTGGATTATTATTATTATTATTTTTCCCTCCTCAATGAAAGTTCATTTCATTTATTTTTCTTTATGTGCTGTTTTCTCGAACAAAGTAGGTTCGCCTCCAATGCTTCCCGTAAACAGGAAGCTAATGATTTTCTTCCGAGTATAATATGTAGATAATTAAGTTAATGTTTTTTAGCAATTGGAGTGTTTTAGCTGCCTTCAGACAATATACATCTCTCTTTCCGTGCTCAATTCATGTAGTTAATTTAACCATGCGGCACAACTGCAGAAAGAAATACAATGGCTGGCATAATTGCCATGCCATGTTCATCATTAGATTTCAGAAACCATTCCTCTAAATCCTCGGCTTGGTAATTTCTTTCATAGCTGGGCAATTTAGGCACTTTTCTCTAGCTCCCTATAGTATTAAATGTCTGGTTTAAGTATGAAGGATTTGCTCTCGGCTTCTCCTGCTTGTTAAAGTCTAAGTTGTACTGTGTAAACTTCTGGATGACAAGGTAACATAGAGGGAGGGGCTGGTGAGGAGGTGGGGTCCCAACCCCATATTTCAGAATATGTATCAGTATCTCACAGAAAGATATCTTGCAGGGGCTGATCCATGGATGGAAAGACCTTGGCCTTTCACAGGTGTTTAACTACAACACTCCCAATTCATCTCCATCTTTATCTCCAGAGGAAAAGTGTTCTTGCCATACATCAAGGGAACCACTGACCACATTGGGAAGCTGATGAGGAAACACAACATACAAACTATCTACAGACCCACCAAGAAAATCCAACAAATGCTACGTTTAGCAAAGGACAAGAGGGATCCTCTCACTTCTGCAGGAGTCTACCGTATACCATGCAGCTGTGGACAAGTCTACATAGGGACCACCAAACGCAGCAGCATTGCCCAAACACGAATCAAGGAACATGAAAGGCACTGCAGACTACTTCAACCAGAGAAGTCAGCCATAGCAGAGCACCTGATGAACCAACCTGGACACAGCATATTATTTGAGAACACAGAAATGCTGGACCACTCTCACAACCACCATGTCAGACTACATAGAGAAGTCATTGAAATCCACAAGCATGTGGACAATTTCAACAGAAAGGAAGAAACCATGAAAATGAACATAAAAAACTCAAAAATTACAACAGCAAAACAACAGAGGGGAAACAAACAGGCACATCAAATCACTCTCAACAAAAGATTCCCCCCAGGCACTTCCAAGCCAAATGCTAATCAAGGTGGTCAGTTGAAACATTCACACCTAGCTCCAGCAGACAAGAGTCCTTTGTCCCACCCTGGTCATTCCACAGATATATAAACCCATTTTTCCTACTTCCAACAGACCTCACTACCTCTGAGGATGCTTGCCATAGACGCAGGCGAAATGTCAGGAGAACATGGCCATATAGTCCAGAAAAAACCTACAACAACCCAGTGATTCCAGCCATGAAAGCCTTCGACAATAAATATCTCCATCTTGTTGGTCAGTCCCAGTTAGATTGTGCTTGTGTGTGTACATATGTCTTCAAGTCTCTGGTCCACTTTTGGTGACCTCATGAATTCCACTGGGTTTTCCTAAGCAATGAATACTCAGAGTTTTTATCCATTCCTTCCTCTGAAATATAGCCCGCAGCACCTGATATCCATTGGTGCTTTCCCATTCAAGCATTAATTAGGGTTGATCTTGCTCAACTTCCAAACTTCAAAAAGGATATAATGCCTTAAGGACAGTGTTTCTCAACCTGTGGGTCCCCAGATGTTTTGGCCTCCAACTCCCAGAAATCCTAACAGCTAGTAAATTGGGTGCGGTTTCTGGGAGTTGTAGACCAAACACCTGGGGACCCACAGGTTGAGAACCACTGGTTTAAGGCATTTAGGCCAATGCCCAGTAAGATTACCCCTATTGAATCAATAGTTGAATGGTAAGCTAACATACAACTAAATCTTATTTGGAATGAGATGCCAGTTGCGCCTGTACCTTGGGAAGTCAGACGTGGCCACGATGGTCCAGACTCTTGTTACATCCCAAGTAGACTACTGCAACACACTCTACATGGGGTTGCCTTTGAAGACTGTTTGGAAGCTTCAAGCAGTCCAACGGGCAGCGGGCAGATTTCTCACTGGAGCAGGGTACAGGGAGCATACAACCCCCTATTACATTAGCTCCACTGGCTGCCAGTTTGCTATCTTGCACAATTCAAAGTGCTGGCTTTAGCCAATAAACCCCTAAATGGTTCTGGCCCAGTCTACCTGTATGACTGTATCTCCCTCTATGAGCCAGCTAGGAGGTTAAGATCTTCTGGGGAAGCCCTGCTCTTGGTCCCACCTCCTTCGCAGGTGTAATTGGTGAGGATGAGAGACAGGGCCTTCTCAGTGGTGGCCCCTTAGCTATAGAACTCCCTCTGGACCGTCAGGAAAAGACTAAAGATGTGGATGTGTGACCAAGCATTCAGTGAGTAATCTATCAGTGCAATAAGATAATATGGAATAGTGCAGTGAAAAATTGGAATGGCTGCAGACTATGATATTGGATTGTGTGGTTTTAAGGTTTTATATGTTTTTAATGATTATTTTAATATATATGTTTATTTTACTATGTACGTTCTTATGGAATTGAATTACTGCTGATATATGTAAGCCGCCCTACGGGGTGAGAAGGACAGGATATAAATATGGCAAATAAATCAATAAATAAATATTCCCACCATCCAAGCAGAGAACCCATTTTCATAAAATAAAATGGGCACAATATAAGGCTCATTGCATTTAAATCCTATCATTGATCCTTACTAAAAGCAGAGCCATTGATTCAATTGGATTTACATATGCATTGGCTTACCATTCAATGGTTATCTAGGGCTTTATCCACATTGCCATATAATACAGTTTGAAACTGTATTATATGGTCAGTGTAAACTCATATAATGCAGCTTAATTGCTTTGAACTACATTATATGAAAAAAAAAAACACTGACCATATAATGCAGTTTCAAACTGCATTATATGGCAGCATAGAGGCAGCTGGTCTGTGTGTAGTCTAGCTGGGATGTATCAAGAGGATTACAGCCATAAAATGTGAATTTTAAAATGTGCAGGGTTTTTTTTAATGAAGGAAACATGTTTTAGACAATGGGGAAAAAGTTTTGTAAATTAAGTATAAGCTGAGCAGATACATGTTCAAATTAGAAAATGAAGTATTGAAGTGAATGCATATTTTCAGGGTGTAAATAAAACACAAATGCTCGCAGCTTGAGTCAAAACAGAGATGGGGAAAAAGCAAGTGAGATTTGGAGAAATCTAAAATCAGATATTTTCCTTATTCCCCAATAAAATTGGTTGTTATAAGTAAGTACTGATGTTTTTTGCTTCTTCTTTTCTCCAACCTCCGAAGTAATTTTCCTTTAATATCACGATTTTTAGATCATGAGCCAGAGGGCAAGTTATTGATCTTAGTGAGCAGCTTGGTGATCATGTTGTTTTTGTTGTTGAAAAGTTTGCTTCAAATAAATAAATTCCAAAAGATGCAAAGATGGTTGCACTGGCAAATGTTTTTGTCACGTAAAAAAAAAAAAAAGATTCCTACTTTAGAAAAAAACCCTATCATATTAGATTTTAGCTGGCTCCACATATATGGTTTGTCTCTACGGTAAACTAGCAATCTACTATCAGAATATTTTATGGCACTTAAAATGGGGCTTGGCATCTCACTGGCATTGATACTGTTTTGAGACTGCTTGGTTCTATTTGTTGTTTTATGGGATAATGCTGCTAGTTTGACATTCCCTGGACTCTGGGGACCTGATAACTGACAGCAAATAAAACACTTGGTTGTCTTTTGGTCTGGGATGGAATTCTCCCTGTTGGTGAATAAAACATTTTTATTTTATAGCTGTTGGTTTTGAGGTTTTTTCCAACAGTTCTGATGCTATCTAAAAGAGAGGAAAGAGTCGCGTCAGGGACAATGCCAACTATAAAATGGATCCCTCCGGTATCGGGGAAAACATTCTGACTTTGGTGTGTGCGCCTCTGAAACATATGGTGACTGCATGTCAAACATTTTCCCAAAGAAGGGAAGCCTTCTGCATCTTAAAAGAATTACAAAACTAGGGCAAACCAGTGCTCCAGCTAATATAAAGTTATGTAATGTATCTTATTTCCAATTTTATTTCTAAATTTTATTTATTTATTTCATTTTTGGAGGAGCAGCCATAAAAAGAAACAATAGAAAAAGCAGGGGGAGCTGCTTGCTCTTACATTTGTGTGAGCTGTGAGGATTGGTGCTTCAAAAAATTACTTCGGAGGTTGGAGAAAAGAAATATCCTCACCTCTGAGGATGCTTGCCATAGATGCAGGTGAAACGTCAGGAGAAATGCCTCTAGAACATGGCCATATAGCTCGAAAAAACCCACAAGAACAGAAAGAAACATTGGGTTGGGCACATACCTGTTGAATCTGAGACCATGTGCCCAGGTGGTCCAACTTGTCCCCTTGCTAGCCCATCCTTTTGTCCTCCTTTTGTAACTGTTACTCACTGGCCACAGAACTCCCTGAAAGCATCTGTCCATCATCCAACACATCAGCTAAGGTCATCACAAGGTATCCTCCTTTCTGGTGATCACAGGGGCATCACATTCTGACCTGTCTTAGCAGACATGACCACAATCACCAGGCACTTAAAGGGAGCCCCACAACAAGTAAGAAGAGGTTGGCAATACAGGAATGAACCATACTCTTATCTCTATTGACCATCACAGGGAAAGGATCACAGAGGTAATTTTCATGAGGACAATGGAACAGGCAGAAATGGACCCAACTTTGCTCAGTGCAGAGAAAAGTCAGATTAAGCACACAAACTCTGAATACTTACCAGACATCATTCTGTATTGTGAAGACTGTTAGCTTCATATACAGAATGTGTCTAGTTTTTTTTTTTTCATAATGAAGGTAAACCCCAAGAGACACACTCAACTGCAGAAAACCAATGTTTGACTTTGAGGAGGCCATACTGAATGAGATATGTAGAATAATCATAGGATGTCTTAAACCTACACCTGTTGATAGACTCTATAAGCTAGCTGGCACTGCCCCCCCCCCCAAATGTGTGATGGCAAGTTGCTGCCAGTTGTGAGAGAAACAAGGCTAAACACTGTGACACCCACCCACTATATGGCTACCAGCCTCCTCCCTGTAGACTTAAATCAAGGAAAAGTTTTATGAGAACCACCACTCCTCTAAATGTTCCTCCAGCAACAGTAATAATATCCTTGTGGGAAGCAAAATCATGCAATTCCAACTGGATGGACCTCCATGAGGATCTTCCACTAGGGGCAAACCAAGAATTGGCAACTTGGAAGTCCCTGAACAGACTCAGAAGCGAAGTTGGCATATCAAAAGACAACCTGACAAAATGGCACTACCCAGAAGAATCTGTTGGGACTTTGGTGCAAGTTACCATGCGTCAATGTTACTCTCGGTGAGGACTCGGTAGGCTTGCAGGTTCCACGCAAACACCCTTTAAGCACTCCACAGCTCAGCAGCCGAATTAAGCAATAAACAGCTTTAATGTAGTTGTAAAGTCATTTACACTATATACAAAGTAAGCCCATTCATCTCTCACTGCTCTGGTCAATTAGCAGCTCAACTAGTGGTCCAAAAAATAAGTCCATTCTGTTCAGTGTGCATTTCCATAATGGCAATTGAATGAAACTCTTATCAGTAAGAACATGCTCACTACATTCCTAAGTGATGACACAATGTCCGTCTACATCAGAGGAAGCAGGAAACATTTGCTATGTCCTTTCTAGGAAACTGACCACTCTCTCTGTAGCCTTAACTCCATCCTTGCTGGATGACTTTGCATACATACACATTGCCAGCTTTTAAACACACAATTTAAATTTCCTATTATTCACACAGTTCTGACAGAATCCTCCACCTTGTGCGACTGTGGAGCAGAACAAACAACTCTGCATCTGTATGCTTGACCACAATGCTCTGCCTCATGCACAGAAGAAGAATTGTTCAAAGCTACAGAAAATGTAGTCGCTGTTGCTGATTTTTGGTCTAAATCTATTTAGCATCTTGTGATCCCTTTCTTTTATCAGTTTTAAACTTATCTATTTATGCAATGCTTGACAGACACAAAATAAATAAAAAACTGCCCTGGCCTCAGAGAAAGGGAATGGCTACCTAACTATGGAATAAATGGGTGGTGTTACCAGAAATTAGAATTGATTTGAAGAAACAACACAACACAATAAAGTAGTACATAGACACATGTGTGTTTTCTTCATACAATCTTAGCTGGGATCATGCTAGATAATCAGAGGAGAACTCGTTCTCCTCCCTCATAGAGCTGTTAGTTAATCTTGTATAAAGCTGACACCGTATTCTTTTTGCACCACAGAAAATTGGTCGTGTCCTTTATCTTTTTTTCCCTTTTCCATCCTCCCGCTCTGGATTCTGTCTCATTGGGTCTTTAGATTAGAAATTCTCCATTTATTCCTACCACCTCGCAGTTCGGTTGTGCTGCTCCATCCTTGGTATCAATCTGCTTTTCTGTCGCTCCGGCTTCTCTCTTGCTGACCTCCATCACCTTTGAGCAAATGAATCATATATTTTTTTGCCTCTGAAGATCTGACAGCAGATAACATTGTTATTAAGGACTGGTTTTTCTAGTTCTAGTAATGACAGCTCAGCCTTCAATATATTGTCTTTGAGAAGAAGAGGAGCGATTTTCTGTACTAAGAATCCTAATATGTTGATTCTGGGGATATTCAGAAATGTAAGTAGCAAAGGAACCTGGAACAACGAGCTGATGTATATGAAGACAGGAGTGTTTCCTTTTCATAGTGCCACTCAAGTACCCATCGATTTTATGGGGTACAAGAAATAAGACCCCTCACTAGCAACAGACATGCTTGTGGCCCTAGCATTGGCTTACTACTGTCCCCCGTATGCCTTTCTTTTTATCCATTTTCCTCAGCTTTGTCTTTCTCTTGCATTCTACATACTCTTACCACCCCACTTGTTCCCCAGTTTTTTCATATCTCTCAATTCTATGATTTTTCTCTGCTTAGTTGTGCCACACTTTCAGACTTTTCGCTTCCCACTTTGTCTCTATCCTTCATTTTCCTTTATTGCATGCCTCTCCATTGTTAGTTCCTCCCCTTTTGATCAATACTACACATAACACCTGGTCTTGTACCATTGCCTTTCTTTCCATCTACTCTTTGTCCCCTTCTTTTGGCTCCATGCCATTTTGTCTTCTATCTTCTCTTGGCAAGCTGGAATGTGTCCAGAGGAGGGTGACTAAAATGATCAAGGGTCTGGAGAACAAGCCCTATGAGGAGCGGCTTAGGGAACTGGGCATTTTTAGCCTGAAGAAGAGAAGGCTGAGAGGAGATATGATAGCCATGTATAATTTTATTTATTTATTTATTTATTTGGTATACTTGTATACCGCTAATTTCTCAGCCTAGAACGGCGACTCAATTGCGGTTTACAGCATTTTAAAAACAATCTCAGTTTAAAAAACATATACAAATACAATAACAAATTATTGGGCCACCAATAATAATCCCATATATCTCGAGTTGAAATCACAATCCAGAGTTTGTTGTCCATATTTCCTGTCCATAGTCACCAAGATTCGATTTAATTGCCACAGATATTTATTATATTTATTATTTATATGTATAAATATGTGAGAGGAAGCCACAGGGAGGAGGGAGCAAGCTTGTTTTCTGTTTCCTTGGAGACTAGGACGCGGAACAATGGCTTCAAACTACAAGAGAGGAGATTCCATCTGAACATGAGGAAGAACTTTCTGACTGTGAGAGCTGTTCAGCAGTGGAACTCTCTGCCCCGGAGTGTGGTGGAGGCTCCTTCTTTGGAAGCTTTTAAACAGAGGCTGGATGGCCATCTGTCAGGGGTGATTTGAATGCAATATTCCTGCTTCTTGGCAGGGGGTTGGACTGGATGGCCCATGAGGTCTCTTCCAACTCTTTGATTCTATGATTTTATGTCCTCCATGGCTTCCTTCCCTCTCTCTTAGATTCTCTTCTTTTGAATGTCCCACTGCTGGTCCTGACTCTTCACATCCATTTCAAGTGGCACTTTGACCTCCTAGTTCCTGATTTTGCATGGACAGCTGCATCTTGTTGATTCTGGTATGTTTGGGGACCCCAACCTTTTCTGGAGCCCAACACATACAGTAATTAAGATATATATTTATTTGCCATGCTTGACTTTTGTAAATTAAACCTTTCCATTGTGTAACTTCTAAATAAAAAAGGGTGTAAAATGAATAACCCAATAGCTATTATTGGTTTTGGCCACAAAAGTAAATTCATATTAATGGCCCTGGATGAATATATAGATGTCTCCTGATTATCATATTTGGACACTTTCTTGTGTGTGTCAGGAGTGACTTGAGAAACTGCAAGTTGCTTCTGGTGTGAGAGAATTGGCCGTCTGCAAGGACGCTGCCCAGGGGACACCAAGATGTTTTGATGTTTTACCATCCTTGTGAGAGACTTCTCTCATGTCCCTGCATGGGTAGCTGGAGCTGACAGAGGGACCTCATCCACACTCTTCCTGAATTTGAACCTGTGACCTGTCTGTCTTCAGTCATGCCGGCACAGGGGTTTAACCCTCTGGAGTGGAATATTTATGAACTAAGCATGCACATTTCAGACTGATGTTTTGGGACATGTAGGCATCAAACTCAGTCAGAATGCCATGCACATGGAAAACAACATCTCAGGCACATGGGAATTTGGAATATATAATTGCCAAGAGTAACAGATGTGTTACTCAAGCAAGACCCAACTTCCAAAATAACCAGAAAAACCAACACTCTAATTAAGAACTCCTCAATCAACTTTGACATACGACAGCAGCTATGTAAATCGGAAGCCCTTCCACCCAGGCTTTATGGACTCCCAAAAATCCATAAGGACTCCACCCCACTCAGACCCATCGTGAGTGCCATTGGATCCCCCACATATGACTTAGCCAAATTTCTTGCTGCACAGTTACAAAGCCACATTGGGCTCACAACACACTACATCAAGGACTCAGCCCACTTCATTGAAAAAATCAGCAATCTCAAGCTAAATACAAATGACAAACTGATCAGCTTCGATGTGGTGTCTCTATTTACCATGGTCCCAGTTGCAGACACCATGGCACTCATCAACCAGAGGTTCCCAGAAGACATCACGGCGCTGTTTCACCATTGCCTCACCACCAGCTATTTTCAGTGGGACAATGAATTCTACGAACAGAAAGATGGAGTAGCTATGGGGAGCCCTCTCAGCCCAGTCATAGCTAACTTCTACATGGAACACTTTGAAAAACAAGCCCTGGAGACAGCAACCAAAAAGCCCACGATATGGTTCAGATATGTGGATGACACCTTCACCATTTGGAGCCATGGAGAAGAAGAACTCAGCAGGTTCCTGGACCATCTTAACAGCATCCACCCAAACATCCAGTTCACCATGGAAAAAGAAAAGGAAGGAAGACTGCCTTTTCTAGATGTCCTAGTCATCCGCAAACCAGATCAACAATTGGGTCACACCGTTTACAGAAAACCTACACACACAGATAGATATCTACATAAAAACTCCAACCATCACCCAAGTCAAAAAAGAAGCACCATTAAAGCCTTGGCAGACCGTGCAAAAAGAATCTGCGAACCCCACCTCCTCCAAGATGAACTGAACCACCTCAACTGGGCTCTCCAGGCCAATGGAGACTCCACCTCAGACATCAGAAGAGCTGCAAGACCAAGAACAAGCCACGAGAGTAAAGATGAAGATCCACCCAGAGGAAAAGTGTTCCTGCCATACATCAAGGGAACCACTGACCGCATAGGGAAGCTGATGAGGAAACACAACATACAAACAATCTACAAACCCACCAAGAAAATCCAACAAATGCTACGTTCAGCAAAGGACAAGAGGGATCCTCTCACCTCTGCAGGAGTCTACCGTATACCATGCAGCTGTGGACAAGTCTACATAGGGACCACCAAACGCAGCGCCCAAACACGAATCCAGGAACATGAAAGGCACTGCAGACTACTCCAACCAGAGAAATCAGCCATAGCAGAGCACCTGATGAACCAACCTGGACACAGCATTTTATTTGAGAACACAAAAATGCTGGACCACTCTCACAACCACCATGTCAGACTACACAGAGAAGCCATTGAAATCCACAAACATGTGGACAATTTCAACAGAAAGGAAGAAACCATGAAAATGAACAAAATCCTGGCTACCAGTATTAAAAAAATTCTAAAATTGCAACAGCAAAAACAGCAGAGAGAAAAACAGGCAGGGACATCTAATCACCTTTCAAGAAGAGTTTGCTCCAGGCACAGTCAGCCCATTGTATGCTAATCAAGGTGGTCAGTTGAAAGATTCACACCTAGCCCAACTTACAAAAGCCCTTTGTCTCACCCTGGTCATTCCACAGATATATAAACCCCCTTTTCCCAGTTCCAGCAGACCTCACCTCTGAGGATGCTTGCCATAGATGCAGGCGAAACGTCAGGAGAAATGCCTCTAGAACATGGCCATATAGCCCGAAAAAACCCCACAAGAACTGAGTGATTCCAGGATGGAAAATAAATTTATATTGACCATTTTCTTTAAAAAATAATTTATGAGCTGTAAAAGTGGTTGACAAAAGAGCTTTCCACAAATGCCAGACATTATTTTTCCACTTTTAAATGACATACAAATGAAAGGACACAACACAAAAGGTGCATTTTTGAAAATATATGCACAAATAAGGGCCAGTTAATGGGGGAATTGTATACAAAATGTATTTGTTGAAGAAAAAAGCATTAAAAGGGTGCACATTCAAGAAATGTACATACTTGTGCATGAAGTACATTTAAACAAAACATAGATGCTAGCTGTAGACTGTATAATCAGTGCAGTTTGACACCACTTTAAATGCCATGGCTGAATGCAATTAATTATGAGAGTTGTAATATGGTGAGACACCAGCATTCTTTGGCAGATAAGAATAAAGGCCTTGTAAAACTACAGCTCCAATGATTGCATAGTAATGAGGCACAGCAGTGTCAAACTGCATTAATTCTACAGCACAGTACTTTTTAATACCATTTACAAAAAAAATCTAAGACTTTGACCAAACTGCTGTCTAACATGACATCTGTCAACAATCCCCTTTCCCACACATCTTGAGACAGAGGTAACTGAAAGTCATTCCTCTGTGGATTTCTTTTTCTTTAAAGATAGGAAGCAATTTCTCACCTTTCTTCCCCACTCTCTTTTCAACTTTTTTGTTAATTTGATTGTCACTTGGCTGCAATATAAAGAGCATTACAGCTTGTGGGAATACCAATTAGAGCTAATTATAACCTGACTGATCTGTCTTAGTATGAGACTGTCTCATCAAATGAATGCATTCTCTCTTTTTCTTTTCTTTCCTTTTCTCTCTCTCTCCCCCTTTATTTTAGCACACACATCCATTCAGAGACATCTCTCCCCTTGTTTTATGGATCCAGGACTTGACATAAGGAACACAGGAGGTTTCTGTAGACTAAGTCGAACCATTGATCTATTGACTTCACTGTTCTCTACAGTACATCAAGTGGTTTTCTAAGGTTTCAAATGGAGTCTATCCCAGGCTTATTGGACTTGGTGCCAGGGATCTTTTACAAATGACACACGAAGTCTACTGAGGAATGACAGTCACAGATGCATAGTACACATTCTAGTCTTTTTCCCCTCGTTGTCCCCAGATCCTGAAATTCACTTTAAAGCATCATTACCATTCTAGTCTATTGCTCTGTCAAGATTTCATTTTTTTTCTCACATTGGTCTTTATGAGTTTTGAATAGGGATGTGAAATCCAATGATGTCGACTTTCCCTAAATCCTGCCTACTTTTCTCTCTGTCCTGTATATGGTTGTGTTGTAAGGACTTTTGGGTTTGTTCTCATATTGAAATTAGTGCATATTTTAAACATCTTAATAATAATAATAATAATAATAATAATAATAATCCTTTATTTATACCCCGCTAACATCTCCCGAAGGACTCGGTGCGGCTTACAAAAGGCCGAGACCCAACACATCAAAAAACAACAGCATAACAAATACAACAAAAAACTCATAAAACAAGCAATAAACATTAAAACAATAACAATTAACATTAAACAATAACTCAGATCTTCCCCATCTGAGCACATTTTGTTGACATGACACACCTAATATATCCCATTGTTCACTATCACAATTGCCCATCCACAATGAAATAATGAGACAAGACAACTGAGTTGGGATAACTATAGGCAACTTTATTAGTTGTTCCCTGTTTAAATTTTCTTCATAAACTGTGACTAACTGTAAATGGGTCTGGACTTCATGTTGGATATAAGCCAAGGCAGTGGCCATATCAGAGACATTCTTCTGCTAATTTGGGCAAGACACCCGAGTTCCCTGCATAACTCACCTGAACTGTAACCAGGGCAGTTATTGGGAAATTGTACAGAGAATTCAATCCCACCAGTTGTGAGACTTCTGGAATTAGAACCTCTAATATAGCTCCAAGGCCATTTCTGTCCCCCCCACCCCACCCCAGATGAGTGAACTTACAGGTGGAGGTTCCCATTCCTGGTCTTCACCAAAATGGGTGCCATAGCTGCATGCCAAGATGTTAAATTACATCCCCATTTCCCCATTTCCCACATGACAACCTTTTTAAGGCAACACCCAACCAAGAACCTCAACAGTGTAGGGTACATGGAAAAAAAAAACCATTAAAAAGGGAGGAAAATTCCTACCCGACCCTGAGGTGACCCCCTGCCAACATGGTACACTGTCATAGGGTGGAATGGGTGGACCAATGTCTAAGATGGAATGGAGAGGGAAAGTGGGGAGCACCAACCTGCCTGGACAGGCTCCATGCCCAACCTCCTTTATGGTGCTTACCTCAATTCATTGAGGAGGCAAATACAAAAGCAAATTATGTACGTATTTAAGATTTTTTTTATAAAACAGCATTGTTTTATAACCACAAGCTGAAATTTTATAAATGAGAAAACTGAGTGGGTTGAGTTGCAGCAACAATATTGTTTAAACAATGAAATCCACAAAGTGAGAAAAATGTGGAAAACTTACATATATCTCATCTTGAGGAGGAATTTTAATCCATCCCTGTACTCGCAACCTATATTCTCAATTGATGCAGAGGGGAAAATCTTCTTGTGCTGTCACGCCTGGGGGCTATTATTCTTAATGAAGGAGGGATGGACGTGGCATCTTTCCCCAGGGGATTGCTTCTTTCCCTCCTATAGGAAACTGGAACTCTCAAAAACCCAAAACGCTGTAAATAACTCAAAAATAAGTTTTATTGATCAAAAAAGTAATTTCTTTAAAGCAATGAGCTGGAAACTTCAGAGGGGTGAAGGAAAATATATGTTAGATTCTCAGTTAGTCCTGGGTCCAAGATGTTTGAAGCTGAGAAGCCTTTCCAAGTTTCCTCTTTCCTCAATGGCTGTGAATGCTGGACCAAACCACAACCCCAGTTCAGATGGCCTATGATTGAAGACTCAGGATCTTCCTTTGGTGCCAAAAGAACCGGTTTGAAGGCGCTTGAGACTTCCAATGTTGTTCAGGTTGGTCTGAACATGAAGCACAAGTCTCAAGGGTAAAAAAACCTCAGAACTGGTGCTGAGAGGTAATTTAAATCAGGGTCTTTTAGAGTCAAGTCTCTAACTCACGTCCATCTGGCAGAAACTCTGATGGCAGAATGAAAAGAAAAGAAGCACTCCCCTCCTGCAGGAAGAGGTGGAGCCAAACAGTAGTGATTGGCAGCTATAAGTAACCAATCCATACAACTATACATAAGCAGGGTAAAAGGGCAGGATTAAGCATGATACAACAGTTTAAATCTTGCAACTGTTCTACACATAGGTGGTGCCACTCACGCCGTCACACTTCTCTTTGCATCCATTTGGCTTCTCAGCTTCACTGGATGCTTCAAGAGACCCACAAAAAACCACAAATATCCTACCCACAGTTCCTACTGCTCTACAGTCCAGGCCTCAGGTATAGCCTATTAACTTTTAAAAGTGATTCTAGACATTTTTGCACCATGATCCCCAGACATACTTACTTAACCATCCAAAATTTCACCTGGAGCAATATCAGAGTATGATCAAGATGTCCAATGTTATTCATGAGGTAGAACACATAAGTTAGAAGAAGTTGTAGCAGGTAGCTTCCACACAGGCCTCCTGGTTGACTCTTTATAGATACAAGAAACTCACCTGGCATCAGTGCTGACAATTGGTTCATGATCCAACGTCACATATACCAGAGTTGGGCAAAGTGAAAACACGGCACTATGTAT
Organism: Anolis sagrei ordinatus; assembly: GCF_025583915.1. Classification (NCBI taxonomy): domain Eukaryota; kingdom Metazoa; phylum Chordata; class Lepidosauria; order Squamata; family Anolidae; genus Anolis; species Anolis sagrei. Next base: position 12,190,455 of record NW_026847549.1, read on the forward strand.
GCTCTTTCCCAATGTTATCTTTGCAGCCCCCAATCTTTCCTGAACTTCCTAGATCCCCCTTTTTTCTGGCAGTCAACAGGAAGAACAACTCACACTTTTGTCTCTGTGTTGTTATCATCAAACTGAACCTATATTTCAGATGTGGACTTTTTAATATAATTGTTTATAATTTTTTTTGCTCTCTGTGTAGTCTCTGGAGGTTCCCAGGAGCACATCCCCAGCCTGTCATAGTTTCCTATTCCTGGTCAACATAGTAAGTGGTAGTGGCTTCTCAAGGTCTTTAAACAAAAGTATTTCCCAAGTGTATCTGGAGATGCTGGAGGGAGGGACACGGTTCATATCACTATCCTATTAAGGAGGATGGTTTATGTATAGTATTGTGAGATGTTGGTAGCTAAAACCCAGCCTGGAAGCACAAAGTCTTCTGGCCAAAACACTGTTTGAAGGATTATTTTGCAAAATTTGGGAGGGACATTAGGGCAAAAGAGGTGGGTGGAATGACTCAATCTATTTTTGTGTGTTTTCAAGGACTTTTTACTAAGGTAGGTCACTGTCCATTAAAAACAGCACTTTCTCACAGACAACATATTAGTTTATGGTGTATTCATACATTGCTTGTGGGGGAAATGGCTATTTGATGAATTTTTTAAAACCCACCTCCGTTCTAGGTTATTCCAACCTATTTTAGTGACATTAGAAGTGTGTAGGTAAGTTCATGCCATAGTATATTCCCCTTGTTTTCCTAAATAAGTTGCTTAACCTAATTGTAATAAAATGATGGATATTTTGGCTCACAATGCATCTGAAGAATGTCAGAAGAAACTTGTTCGAATATTCACTAACACTGAAAACCTTTTTATGTCCACTCAGAGGTAGGATTCATTTCATTAAATAAGCCTTGGACTCAAGTCAGTATCAGCTTTATCCTAGAGAAGTTTTCCCAAGGGTTCCATGCATCTCCAGGTTGCTACTGAGTTTTGACAGAAGCAAAATTCAAAGTAAATTTGAATATTTCTCCTCGGGCAAAACATCTGAAGAAATAAGAAGGCTGCCAAAAGGGTTTAAAAGAGATTAGCAACATTTCTAGTCACTTTTTTGCCATATATCCCAAAGTTGTTTTCACAGCTCCTGGGCCTTCTTGGGCTGCCCCTCAATAAAAGAAATTCTACTAGTATAATATACATGTGTACATTCTCTCACATGTATAATTGTACGTTTTTGGCCCCTGTGCAATAAATATATCTAGCTTATGGTTTGTAAGCAGAGTTCAACAAGTGCTTCTTTTTCAATAATGTGAGTGGAATTCCATAAGTGTAATAGTCCAATCTCGATAAAATAGTAAAGAGTAGAGACATCACACTGGCAACAAAGATCTGCATAGTCAAAGCCATGGTATTCCCTGTAGTAACCTACGGATGTGAGAGCTGGACCATAGGGAAGGCTGAGCGAAGGAAGATAGATGTTTTTGAATTGTGGAGGAAAGTTCTGAGAGCGCCTTGGACAGCGAGAAGATCCAACCAGTCCATACTTCAGGAAATAAAGCCCGACTGCGCACTGGAGGGAAGGATACTAGAGACAAAGTTGAAGTACTTTGGCCACATCATGAGGAGACAGGAAAGCCTAGAGAAGACAATTATGCTGGGGAAAGTGGAAGGCAAAAGGAAGAGGGGACGACCAAGGGCAAGATGGATGGATGGCATCCTTGAAGTGACTGGACTGACCTTGAAGGAGCTGGGGGTGGTGACGGCCCACAGGGAGCTCTGGCGTGGGCTGGTCCATGAGGTCACGAAGAGTCGGAGACGACTGAACGAATGAACAACAACAATAGTGCACAATTGTTTGTGACTCCCTTTAAGCTACCACTTGGTTTGGTAGGATAGCAGATATAGCTGTTTTGTGCAGAAAACATTTTTCTGCATAGAAAATAAAATTTGAAATTCTGTCGCATAGAAAATACTGGTTTCTATACAAACAATCACATGCAAATATTGCACAAAGTAAGTCCCAAACAGTGAACATTCTTGCCAATCCAAGATCCATTTCAGGGTTTCTAAACACTTTAAACATTCAGCCATATGAGAAGGATATATATATATATATATATTCCCAAAAAAAAGATGCTGCAGACTTGCTCATCCCTTAGGTTGGAATTTTATGGTGATCTATGGAAGTGTAATGTTTGTTGAACTCGTGTAATGTCTCTTTGTGCTCATTGGATTCAAAGATGTTGCATCAGGAATGCAGTTAACTAGTTTTCTTCATGAAGGAAGCAACGAGTATTTTGAGCAATTTTTTCCCCACTATGAGAGTCTTCAAAAACTGCACATGATCTACTCTGTTGAGAACCTATTGTGCACAAATTTTGCATATGGTATTTTTGCACAAATCCAGTATTTATTTGTTGTTGAAACAGCATTTTCTGTACAGAAAATATTGAGCAATGCATAGAAAATTCTGTTTTGTATGAAGTGTACTATGTGTAAATTTTCACAGAATCAATCTTAAATTACAGAATTTTTCTCAGTCCAGGATTCTTAATATCAGAATGTAATCTGCATTTACCAGATATATTTTGCCCCAAATTCCAACCTCAGCTCAATCATGCATTTTCTTAAAAATTAAGGAGAAAATATTATCTATCAGTTTTAGGCAGATTATATGGGACAGCGTGATACTGATTTTTTAAAAGATAGGAATTTAAAGGTTGAGTTTGCTGCCCAAAGAGCTAAGCAATTACCTGCATTAAGTGGTTACATATTGGTGCTGAAGAGTCATAATCCTCTCTTAATAAGTGGAGAAAGACCTAATTATTCATCTCCAAAGCAAACATGCACTTCAGCCTTAATTTAGTTAAAATACCAGAGCAAGAGGAAATAGACTGAAACTAGGCAGCTCATAAAAGTGAACTCTTCAGCCAAACAAAATTGGAATTGGTCTGAACATTATGCAATGTGAAGCCAAAAGATTGAGCAAAAAGAATTCTACATTGAATGCAGGGTGGTAAAAATATTTTTATTGCAGTTCTCTGGATCCCTTCTGCATTTTCATCCACTTCTCATTTTGTATCCATTGTAAGATTTTGTGAAGAGTTTTCATCTACATGGGAATGGGCATGCATTTTTTAAACACATGTTTCTATATATATTTAATATGCTATTGCTTTTTGGTGCAGTCTCAAAAGGTTTTATTATTTTATCTTGGCTTTTATAATTGTTAACATTGTTATTTAAATATATATAACAATGTTTATTTTATTGCTGTTTTAAGTCTCTGTTTATTTAGACTCAACATTTTAAAGGTTGTATTTTAATGCCTAAATATTAGGGCTGGGCGGTTTCATTCGTTAATTTTGTAATTCGTTAATTATTCGTTATTTTTTTCATTTACAAAATGATATTGAAATATATTTTCAAACCCGGAAGTGTTTTTCAATACCGAAACGGCATCCTCCATCTTTTTTACGAGCTTCCGCCCGTTTCGGAAATGACGTTTAAGGATGGAGGATGCTGGGTGCGCCGGGAGCCAATCCGGCGCTCCCAAGCACCGTGTCTCATTCTGATTGGGTGGGCTGCCCTTTAAAAGCGGCTCCGCGTGGCCGCATTGCTCAGTTTGGGCTGGGAAGGCGAGGAGACGGGAGGTGCGGGAGGCTTGCTTGCTTGCTTGCTTGCTTGCATTCATTCATTGCTGTGTGTTGGGACTTGGGAGAGCGAGGGCGGTTTAAGGAGCTGCTCTGCCTGTGTGTGTGTTTGTCCCTGTTTCACCCAGTTGTTGTGGCTGTTTTCGCCCCACTACAGGGCGAGCACTTCATTTCTGTAGTTCCAACCAGTGCGGCCCTTTTGCCAACACAAAGTGCTTACAGTGCTCCTTATTTAATTTTATATATTATTTTTATTATTATTATTTTATTATTATTATTATTAAATATTTATATTATTATTTATTTCATTTATATAATATATATATAATAATATTATTATTATATTATATATTTTATTATTAATTTTATATTATATTATTATTAAATATTTATTATTATTATTTAAATTATTATTATTTATTATTATTTTATATTTATTTAAATTTTATTATTATATTATTGTTTATTTTTATTATTTGACTCAGTTTTGGCTTTATCTTATTACTTTTTTCTTTTATTTGACAGTTTTGGCTATTTTATCTTATTACTTTTTTATTTAATATCTTAATATCTTATTCTATTTGATTATTTTATTTGATTTATTTTATGAAATGATTTTGTTTGTAGAGCATTTAGCATCGCGTCCGCCATTTTAAACGAATCAATTCGTTAATAATAACGAAATTTCGTAAATATCGAACTTTTTAAAAGGAAAATTTTGGAATTCTTTTAAATAACGAAACGCAAAAAAACCCAAAAAACGAATCGATTTTAGAAACAAATTTTTCCGTTGTTACCCAGGCCTACTAAATATATGTTTTATTCACATTATACTGGGTATTTTAAATGCTGGTCATTGACCAAAATGATTTTTTTGTTCTGTTCTGTTCTATGTATTTATGCACTTAACTACATAACATATTACCACTCCAATTGTCCAAAGTGTTTGCATATTTTCTTCCAGTTTTGCATATTTCAGTTTGGCCCATTGAACAGAAAGGAATTAATTAAATAGCATTTTAGACCATAGCTCCTTTTCATTACAGAACTGCCTCTTATTGGTAGTTCCAAGTAAGGTAGGTCCATTAAATAAATGGGATTAATGACTATCTAATTCAATATTTGGTTCCTTGGAGCTACTCTAGTTAAAGCTAATCAATAGAATTGAGGCCTTCATTTCTTTTAAATGTTTTGGAAAATATGTTCCTTTGGTTTCAATATGCATACACTTTAGAACAAATGCTGCCTTTATAAATAATAATAATAAAACTTTATAAAACACCGGGATTGTGGTGCAGCTGGCTGAGTGTCAGCTGCATTAAGATCACTCTGACCAAAAGGTCAAGAGTTCGAAGCCAGCCCGGGTTGGAGTGGGTTTCCAACCAATTGTGTGTAGCCTGTTGCCGACCTTTGCAGCCCGAAAGACAGTTGCATCTGTCAAGTTAGGTACCACCTTAAAGTGTGGGGAGGCTAAATTAATTGATTTATGAGGCCATAAAGAAGACTCCAGCAAAGAATTCCAGCGGGGAAGCATGCGGGGAATGCGGAAGTGCTTCATCATCGTCGCAGATGGACGATGAAAGCGACAGCTCCCCTGGCGGCCAGAAAAAGTTAAATAGCCTCTGTGTATGTCTGTATGTGTTTGTATGTCAAAAATTGGCATTGAATGTTTGCCATATATGTGTACACTGTAATCCGCCCTGAGTCCCCTGCGGGGTAAGAAGGGCGGAATATAAAAGCTGTAAATAAATAAATTTATATACCGCTCTTTCTCCCCTAAGGGACTCAATGTGGTTTCCAATCACAAAAATACACATCATACAGAGTAAACAAAACAGAAGCATAAAATTATCAGCTTTAGCTTAGGGATGGACAGAATGCATCCATTCAAATATTGTTGCTTTGTAATTCTCGGCATTCCTAAGTACTGTCTGTTTTGTCTAACTTTGATATGAGTTGGAATAATTACATATCTGGAGGGCTACAAAAAGGAAGACTGATTTATAGAAGGAAGACTGGAAGATTCTGTGATATCCTATCAAGTTATGCAAAGAGAGAGAAAGAGAGAGTCTCTTATCTGCAGTACATATCCCAAGAAGACTTGACTGGAGAAGCAGATGTTTACCACCAGAGAGGGCCCTTACAATCATTTGGCAAAATGCCAGTGGGATCAGCTGTGCATCACATCAACAAATACTTACTGAATCTTCATGGCAGTATTTCTCCCCCTCTTGTTCCATCTGGAGGAAGCTTGTATCTCACCATTTAATGTACTCCAAAATTAAAGAAGGGGGAATATGCCACTTTGCCTTTTTAAAACAAAACAAACTAAAAATACAAGAACAATTACAAGAATCTCAGTTTCTCTCCATTACCATTTGAAAATGTAAGACAGTCTTTATTTATTTATTTATTGAAAAAAGTACTCTGAATCTCTTTCTATTTCATAGAATCATAGAATCAAAGAGTTGGAAGAGACCTCATGGGCCATCAAGTCCAACCCCCTGCCAAGAAGCAGGAATATTGCATTCAAATCACCCCTGACAGATGGCCATCCAGCCTCTGTTTAAAAGCTTCCAAAGAAGGAGCCTCCACCACACTCCGGGGCAGAGAGTTCCACTGCTGAACGGCTCTCACAGTCAGGAAGTTCTTCCTCATGTTCAGATGGAATCTTTCTTGTAGTTTGAAGCCATTGTTCCGTGTCCTAGTCTCCATGGAAGCAGAAAACAAGCTTGCTCCCTCCTCCCTGTGGCTTCCTCTCACATATTTATACATGGCTATCATAGCTCCTCTCAGCCTTCTCTTCTTCAGGCTAAACATGCCCAGCTCTTTAAGCCACTCCTCATAGGGCTTGTTCTCCAGACCCTTGATCATTTTAGTCACCCTCCTCTGGACACATTCCAGCTTGTCAATATCTCTCTTGAATTGTGGTGCCCAGAATTGGACACAATATTCCAGGTGTGGTCTAACCAAAGCGGAATAGAGGGGTAGCATTACTTCCCTAGCTCTAGACACGATGCTCCTATTGATGCAGGCCAAAATACCATTGGCTTTTTTTGCCGCCATATCACATTGTTGGCTCATGTTTAACTTGTTGTCCACAAGGACTCCAAGATCTTTTTCACACGTACTGCTCTCGAGCCAGTACATTAGTACAATGTATCCTCAGCATCTATGGGGGTTTGGTTCCAGGATCTTGCATGGATAGCAAAAAACATGGATGTTGAAGACCATATTATTAAAAGGTTGGAAAGGCCCCAAGAGCCAGGCATGTGTATGCTTCATTCTCCCTCACTCCTGGAGAGCCCACTAGCAATCTGCTTCTGTCTTGCAAATGAACAAGCAAAGTGCTGCTGATGCCACCTCAAAGACAGAAGGCAACTGGTGGGGAGCATACAAAATATACACTTGGTGACCAGGGCTTGTCACCTCCTTCATTGCTTCCCTATGCCATTTTTATAGGGAGCTATGAATAGAAGGTTGCAGTAGTTTAAATCTGTGGTCAATTGAATAATCCATAGGTCCTGGACCAGTGGATATGGCTTGGCCCACTATACAGCTATTTCCAGCACTAAGAGAAACATGGTCTACTTGCCTTCATTACAGATTTTGAAGCTCAGAAACCTGTCAGGGAAATGAGATCTACAAATTTCAGGATTCCATAGCATGGAGCCATGGCAATTATAGTGGTGCCAAATGGCATTCATTCTCAAGCCAGCAATATTGTTCTCATGGTTTCATAAATAGAGTTTCAAAAGAGATGGCTTCTTCTAATTCCCACCCCCTACTGTTGCCATTTTATCCCTCTTACAACTTCAGCTCTCCAGATGACAGCATTGGATTGTGAGATATTGACTGTGGAAACCTGAGCTTTGTAGCCTGGATGGTGTCATCCAGAAATAACTCTTGTATCTCAGATTGTAATTTTTTCTGCCTTCATTTTAAAAAAAGAAAAGAAAAGCCCAAGTTCCTTCCATTTTAAAATGTGTAAAAAATACTCAACTCCCCACCCCTACTAAGAGAGATTGAGTGAGACCGAAATCAAATTCTAATTTATCCCTACCTAGGATGTCAATATACCAGAGCAAATGGTGCTACATTACTCCCCCCCCCCCCCCCCCCCCCCCCCCCCCCCCAGTGATCCAAGCATTGCACAAACCTAAAGCTGAGCCCTGAGTGGCACAGCAGGGCACCCAGCAGTTTGCATAGATGTTACTAGGTATGCATCTTAGATCTAAATCACATTGGTGGTTTCCAACTGTGTGTGTATCTCTGTCTTCCCAGATTATAAACATGTTTGCAGTGCCTCTTTAGCTATTATTACACAACTTAAACCTGCTGTTTGTATGCATGGCTAAGCCTTGAGATTTCAAAAAATGTGACAATCCTCATTATTAGTGACGATAATGGGATTCTAGGTAAAGCAGTCTAGGGTGGTAAAGGCTGGCATCTAGCAGTTCATCATGGTGTAAATGCATTTTGTTATTCTCTGGCTTCATTCTTCAACTCCTTCTATGATATACTCCATGCTGTGTGACTGGTCCCTGCTTGCCTCTTGAGACTGGAATCCTTGTATTTGGTTTTGTGTTGATTTAATGTTTTTTTTTTCAGGAACCAAAAAGGAAGCAGAGAAATTGGACCAAGCCAATAACAGGTATGAGTAATGAGTATTATTCTTATTTTCTTTCAGCTGACTATGCTGATGATCGTGCCATTACCACTCAAGCAGGGAGGTTTGAGATGGTTGAACAGAAGCTCTCCAAAGCTCTTGGCGCCCTTACTGGCTATTACAGGGAAAACCAGCTGATCCTCAACCCATCTAAAACACAGACATGTGCCTTTCATCTCAAGAACAGAGAAGCATCCCGAGCTCTGAGGATTACCTGGGAAGGAATCCCACTGGAGCATTGCAGCACACCCAAATACCTGGGAGTCACTCTGGACCGTGCCTGACCTACAAGAAGCACTGCCTGAATATCAAGCCAAAAGTGGGCACTAGAAATAATATCATTCGAAAGCTGATTGGCACAACCTAGGGATCACAACCAGATACATTAAAGACATCTGCCCTTGTGTTTGGCTACTCTTCTGCTGATTATGCATGCCCAGTGTGGAACACATCTCACCACACTAAAACAGTGGATGTGGTTAATGAGACATGCTGCATTATCACGGGATGTCTGCGCCCTACACCACTGGAGAAATTACACTGCTTAGCCGGTATTGCACCACCTGACATCCGCCGGGAAGTAGCAGCCAATAGTGAAAGGACCAAGGCAGAGACATCTCCAGCTCATCCCTTGTTTGGGTATCAGCCACCACGTCAACGACTTAAATCAAGAAATAGTTTTCTAAGATCTACAGAGACACTCGCTGGAACACCTCAGCAAGCGAGAGTCCAAAAGTGGCAGGCTCAAACCCAGAACCTCAATGAATGGCTGATACCAAATGAGAGACTCCCCTGGGCACACAGAAAACTGGGCAACTTGGAAGGCGCTGAACAGGCTGCGCTCTGGCACCACGAGATGCAGAGCCAACCTTAAGAAATGGGGCTACAAAGTGGAATCCATGACATGCGAGTGTGGAGAAGAGCAAACCACTGACCACCTGCTGCAATGCAACCTGAGCCCTGCCACATGCACAATGGAGGACCTTCTTGCGGCAACACCAGAGGCACTCCAAGTGGCCAGATACTGGTCAATGGACATTTAATCAACTACCAAGCTTGCAAACTTTGTTTTGTCTGTTTGTTAAAATTTTGTTTAAAATGTAATACAATTGTCTGGTTGATACTGACATGATAAATAAATAAATAAAGCTGACTAAAAGGAATTATAATGAAGCAAATAAGAAATCTTGATGTTCCTTATGCATGCCTAAGGTATCCATACCATAAGTATTTCTTTGCAAGATTGTTCAGAGAGGGTTTGCCTTTGCTTTCCTCTGAGGCTCAGGGAGCATGAGTTTCCCAAGCTCACTAAGTAGGTTTCCATGGCTGAGCAGGGATTTGAACTATAGTCGTAGGCCAATGCTTAAACCATTACACCATGCTGGCTCTCATAATGTGAATGCAGGCATTCAAATCCTTATTATTATTTAGTTTCTGACAGGGCTCCAGATGAGGCTCTCATGTGCTAAAGGTCTGGGATGGACATTTTCTTCCAGGAGAGATTAAATCTTAAAGTCTTGTAAACTGAAGTCTCTGGGGAACCAAACTGACAGCAGCCCCATTTCAGGGAGAGAGAGTGAAGATGAAAATCAAAGAGAAAAAGAAGTGTGAGAGCTGAATAATTCCTTTACTGTCCATTGCCGTCTTTCCCATTTTCCTGTGAGTCCCAGAGACCAGTAAAGTAGATTGAGGAAGATAATAGTATCACTGGATCCTGGTTTGGTCAGACTTCACCTGAAATACAGTGTCCTCTTCTGAGCACAATTAAAGAAGGATGCCAACAAGCTGAGTGTTAAAATGGAAAAGATCTGGAAACCATGCCTTGTGGGGAGCCGCTTAAAGAGCTATGCTTTGCTTGGAGAAAAGAAGGTTAAGAGGGGATATGATAGTCACGTTTAAATATTTGAAAATATGTCATATTGAAGATGGGGCAAGCTTGTTTTTTTTCTGCTCCAGAGATTAGTACATGAACCAATGGATTGAAACTAAAGGAAGAGAGATTCCACCTAAACATTAGGACTTCTTAATGGTAAAAGCTGCTCAGCCATGGAATATGCCGCTTTGGAGTCTGGTTGAGTCTACTTTTCAAACTCTCAGGAGTACATTGTTTTTTTTTATTCCTATGTGACAAAATGGGCTAGATGGCCCTGGTGGTGCCTTCACATAGGAAACAAGTTTTTTCTAGGGTAGTTTGTAAAACGAATATGAAGTCTATTTGCAGAATTTATCATTCTTAATGAGGGGGAGGCTTATAGGGTTGGAACTGAGAGCTAAGCTGGAGGGAATATGGTGCCCACCACTGGTGGGAGGTCAAGGTATTGCAATACCACCCCCACCTCCCATTAATGGCCATATGCTTGAGGAGATGCTGTTCTCTCTCTCCAACCAGTAATGTTCTCACTGCTTGGGGACTGGTTGTGGATTGTGAGCCATGGACTCAGGGCCGTAGCCAGAAAAAAAATTCAGGGAGGGTTGAAAATTTCGGGGTTAGGGGAAAGTTTTGAAAATTTCGGGGGGGGGGGGTTGAAATTTTTGGGGGGGGGGTTGAAACCTGCCTCCTAGCTCACACTGAAGCAAAGAGCACAGCAGGGCAGAGCAGCCTTCAATAGCCTGCAGCTCCGCCCCTGTCAACCACCTCCACCAAGTCTGGCCTCCTTAATGAGAGCATTCAACACACACACACCCAACTTGGTTGCTTCACTACATCGGCTATTGCTGCAAGTAATGACAGTGTGAATAAATTGTCAATATTTGCATGAGATAGTGCTTGCAGTTCTGGAGGGACTCTTAATTTTTTGCATCTCATAGACTTAGCATGGGGATTTGGTTAACCAATTAAAATTCATGAGTAAAACAGTTTTTTTAAAAAAAATCTGAAAGGGGTGAACCCCTAACCCCCCCCCCCCCTTCGCTACAGGCCTGCATGGACTGGTTACTGCTGGCTCATTTCACTCCTTTTTGCCCTACTTATCTGGACTGTAGGCTCATTCTAATGACTTTTAGATTGGCTGAGACCTTGTCCCTGTACCTCCCTTTATTGGCCCCAATTTAGGATGTATTTTCATTCACTGGACCAAATCTGGCACAAATACCATACTGAATACTGGTGGGATTGGGAGTGATTGATTTTGTCATTTGGGAATGTTGTAGTTGCTGGGATTTATAGTTCACCTAAAATGAAAGAGCCTTCTGAACTCCACCAATGATGAAATTGAATCAAACTTGGCACACAGAATTCCCATGACCAAGAGAAAATACTGGGAGGGTTTAGTGGGCATTGACCTTGAGTTTGGGAGTTGTAGTTCACTTACATCCAGAGAACACTGTGGACTCAAACAATGATGGATCTGGATCAAACTTGGCATGGATACTCAATATGCCCAAATGTGAACACTGGTAGTTTGGAGAAACTAGACCTTGATATTTGGGAGTTGTCGTTGTTGGGATTTATAGTTCACCCACAATGAAATAGCATTCTGAACTGCACCAATGATAGAATTGGACCAAACTTCCCATACAGAACCCCCATGACCAACAGAAAATACTATGCTTTCTGATGGTCTTTGACAACCCCTCTGACACCCCCTCACGACCCCCACAGGGGTCCCGACCCCCAGGTTGAGAAACACTGCACTACACTGTCATATATCATCATGATGGAATTCATTAGCAACCCATCTTTCACTTCCCTCGTATGTTCTAAACCTTTAAGGTACAGAAGCTAAAGCCGATCCATACAAATTGGGAATGCTGCAGTCCTGTTGCCTTTTGTCTCGAGCCATTTCACAACCTCCTTGAATATTTCATTATTTTGAAGGGGATTTTAAAAGAAAAAGAAACTCTTTGGGTATTCATTCTCCACGGGAAGCTTTAATTTGCCCTTTGCAGACCTAAAAGTAAAGTAGGGAGGAGGGGACCACTTCCTTACATTTTGTCACGCTACTTACATACTTTACAAATACCAATTCTACATTAGTCAATGGGCACTACAGCAGAGATTTATTTGCAAGGTAGAAACAAATAGGGTAATTTAATACAAGTGCATTGCCCATGCTGGGGGAGAGTGGGGTTTCCCCACTGTTCCATCCATAAAAGGGAGGTGTTCCCAAACCCTTAATCCTCATCCCTTTAGTTTTCCCTAACTACCTGCCACATACCTGTTGTATTACACAGGGGGGTGTATAGCAACGGGTGGTACAAAAGGGCAAAGCGAGTCCAAATTGCTGCTTTTAGGTGAAAGCAAATGTTCTGGCAAAGGAGCTAAATGGTAGAGAAGACAGGAAGTGTATAAGAATGCACTGCCTTGTAATTTACTCCCCAGTAGGTTATGTTTTCTTAAAGCTCTAAGAGCCAGTTCACACTGTTATTAAATAAAAAGTTTTTAAAAGTGTGCTTGTATTGTTGGAGGGGAGAGTTGGAGGGGAGGGGAGAGTTACTATGACAACAGCCCAACTACAGGTTGCTGATATTTGTTGGCTAAGATATTAGCAAAGCTCACTTTTGGAATAAAAAAGCAATAGGAAAAAAAAAAAACTTCCTTAGTAAACCAGAGCAATTTTATCAATTTCTTTCTACAGCATGGAATGTACAATCATGATAAAGCGGTAAGAATCACTAGACTGTGTTACATCATTGATCTCTCTGCTCATTCTGATGTATCACTGTGCTCCCAACATACCAATCTTTTAAACTTGTTTCATTCTAAGATTTGTTAATCTGATCCAAGCAATTGAATTGTAGTCAGAAGAAAACAAAGTAAGGGAGAAAGCACTACCTAGTTAAGAGCACAGGAACTCTGTTTCTCCCTGACACACATTGAAGCATAGGACTTTGGGTACATCCCTTTTTCTACTACTTTTTCATTTCCCCTTGACCTATACATCAACGTGTGAATATGGTGCAATCATATTTTGACCACCATCTCCCAAAGCAGTTGCTCTACTCTGAACTTAAGAACGGAAAACGGAATGTTGGTGGACAGGAAAAGAGATTTAAAGATGGCCTCAAAGCCAACCTTAAAAGCTCTAGCATAGACACTGAGAACTGGGAAGCCCTGGCCCTTGAGCGCTCCAGCTGGAGGTCAGCTGTGATCAGCAGTGCTGCAGAATTCGAGGAGGCACGAGTGGAGGGTGAAAGAGAGAAACGTGCCAGGAGGAAGGCACGTCAAGCCAACGCCGACCGGGACCGCCTTCCACCTGGAAACCAATGCCCACACTGCGGAAGAAGATGCAGAGCAAGAATAGGGCTCCACAGCCACATGCGGACCCACGAGGAAACCCATAATGGAAGACCATCTTACTCATCCAGCGAGGGATCGCCTAAGTAAGTAAGTAAGTAATGGTGCAATTAGTCTTAAGATGTTCCATTGTTTTTCAGATTTAGTGCAGAAGGTAAACATTGCTCAAGACAACAAGAAAAGTGAAAGACAACATTTCAGGTTAGCATAATCATTTTCATTTGCTTGTTGTTGTTTGGGGTAATTGTGTGCTGTCGCGCCTGGGGGCTATAACTCTTAGTGAAAGAGGCATGGACATGGCACCTTTTCCCCAAGGGATTGCTTCTTGCCCTCCTATAGGAAACTGGAACTCCCAAAGACCAAAACACAACAGATAACTCGAAATGGTATTTATTGTTCACAATGAGTTATCTTTCTCAGGCATAAGCTTGATGTTTCAACAGGGATAAAGGAAATATACTTTACAATTTCTGAAGTCCAAGGAGTTTGCAGCTGAGAAGCTTTTCCTTTTTCCTCTTTCCTCAATGGCTGTGAATATCAGAATAAACACAATCCCAGTCCAATGGCCTATGTTGAAGGGACAAGACCTTCCTCTGGTGCCAAAAGAACCAGTTTGAAGGCGCTTGGGCCCCTTCAATGTTGTCCAGGACGATCTGGACATAAAGCATGAGTCCCAAGGGTAAAAACCTTAGAATTGGTGCTGAGAGGTAATTTAATCAGGGGCTATTAGAGCCAAGTCTCTTACTCATGTCCATCTGATAGAAAATCTGATGGCAGAAAGAAAAAGGGAAGCACTCCTCTCCTACAGGAAGAGGTGGGGCCAAACAATTGAGCTGAAAAAGCAATTCAAGTGGTGCAAACAACATTGATTGACAGCTATAAATAACCAATCAATCCAACTATACATAAGCAGGGTAAAAAGGCAAGATTAAGCATGATACAGCAGTTTAAATCTTGCAACTAACAGTTCTATACATAGGTGGCACCATTTGCACCGTCACAATTGCTTCAAATGCATCTTTGTCTCAAGGCAACCCTATGAATGAGAGGCCTCCAAAGACCCTTCCACACAGCCCTACATCTCAGAATATCAAGGCAGAAAATCCCACAATATCTGCTTTGAGTTGGGTATCTGAGTCCACATTCAGATAATGTGGGATTTTCTTCCTCGATATTCTGAGATATAGGGCTGTGTGGAAGGGCCCCAAGACATCTTGCTCTCAGTAGTCCCACTCAGGGAGCAAACTCATGGATGGCCACAGTTGACCCACTGTAGCCAGATCTGACTTCTCCAAGAATGGGCACAGTTGACATATTAGTTATAACCGTGTAAATGCACTCCTTGTCACTCTTGAAACTTGTGTCTTCAGGCTCAAAGCTGAATCCAAGGTTACCCCATTCTGCAATTCTACAAGAGAACCCTGTTTAAAACACTCTGAATATTAGGCTTGTTTGATTTTTAAAAAATGGTTCAAAATTCTATTGGGGAACTAGCCCTATGAGGAGTGGCTTAAGGAGCTGGGCATGTTTAGCCTGAAGAAGAGAAGGCTGAGAGGAGATATGATAGCCATGTATAAATATGTGAAAGGAAGCCACAGGGAGGAGGGAGCAAGCTTGTTTTCTGCTTCCCTGGAGACTAGGACACGAAACAATGGCTTCAAACTACAAGAAAGGAGATTCCACCTGAACATGAGGAAGAACTTCCTGACTGTGAGAGCCATTCAGCAGTGGAACTCTCTGCCCCAGAGTATGGTGGAGGCTCCTTCTTTGGAAGATTTTAAACAGAGGCTGGATGGCCATCTGTCAGGGGTGATTTGAATGCAATATTCCTGCTTCTTGGCAGAATGGGGTTGGACTGGATGCCCCATGAGGTCTCTTCCAACTTTTTGATTCTATGATTCTACAATTCTATGATTTTGGACACAGGGGGCGTCGGTGATTGGATTCTAAAGTCAATTCTGATTTTCACAGAAAAAAAGTTCAAAACTTTTTGAAACTTCAGAGACTTCCGAATTCTTTTGTTAATGGCTTGAAAGTGTTATTTCCTGTTTCATTGCAATGTCTTTACTTTGACAATAGTTGTTTTACTCCAGGAGCAGGGAAAAGCAAACGGAGGAAATTCCTTCCCTCTCCGGTTTAAAACTGGCTTGAGACAGAAGCAGAGCAAATTCATGCTTCTCTGGTTTATAACTCAAATCTCTGGCTTTAAAACTGGCTTCTCTGGCTTGAGCCAAGGACTAGAAGCGGGAAAAAGCTGAATCATTTCCGACGCACTTCATGAGTCGTAATGAAAATAGCAAAAAAGCCTCAGAAGGGCAAAGGGACTTCCTGTTTTCTTAAAAACTTTGAAATTGCTTCTGTATAACGAAGATTCCGACTGGACCTAACCATGCCTACTGAACATGCATTCCCAATCTGTCTTTTAATAGATCAGGAGCACCTCTATCTTGTATGGAGCTAGCTTCAATTTATTTGACAGGAACAAACCTTGCCAAGAAAACACCATGACATGTTCACTTTAGGGTCTCTGTAAGAGAGAACAAACTGGAACTGTAGAATCATACAATTCAAGTAGCCCACAAGTACCTTTCAGTCTGATCCTATGCTGTGCAGGAATATCTAGTCAAGGCACTCCCAACTGATGGCCATCTAGCCTATTTTAAAAACTCAGGTGAGGGACTCTCCACCAGCTTCCAAGGTGGTATAGTTCACCGTTGAAGAGCAATTTCCACCAGGTTCTTCTTACTGTTTAGGCAGAATCTATTTTTCTGTCATTTGAATCCATTGCTCTGTGTCTTTGTGTCTGAGCAGCTGAAAATAACCTGGATCCCTCCTCAATATATTATTCTTTCAAATATTTAAACATGGCTATCATGTTCTCTCTCAACCTTCTTTTCTCCAAGTTAAAACTACTCAGCTCCCTAAGCCCATCTTCATAAGGTTTCCAGATCTTTTACCATGTTGGCATTTTTTTTTCATGTCAGGAGCGACTTGAAAAACTGCAAGATGCTTCTGGTGTAAGAGAATTGGCCATCTGCAAGGACGCTGTCCAGGTGACGCCCGGATGTTTTACCATCCTGTGGGCAGCTTCTCTGATGTCCCCACATGGGAAGCTGGAGCTGACAGACAGGAGCTCACCAGATTCAAACCGCCAACCTTTCAGTCAGCAGTCCTGCCAGCACAAAGGTTTAACCACTTGCATTACTGGGGGCTCTGTAGCATGTTGGTATTGTGAAAAGACATATTGAGTGGGCTGGGAAAGTGATAGAATATAAATAAATGAATGAGAAGGGAAAGGAGGAAGAGGAGGAAAAGGAGTTGCAGTCTTATGCAACATTACCAGATTTCCAAATGGGCATTCAACACTCTAGACCTTTCCTAAGTATTTCTGAACCCATATAAAAAGTTTTTGTGTAGCTGAGTTTGTGTAGGTGTGTGAGAGATATATCAGGCAGCATGAGCAGGCCCATTTGTGAAATAGATGGTTCATTTTAATCAAATCTGAAATGTCGCCCTATATCTCTCCATGCGCAATTGGCTTGGTAAAGTTTTAATGAAAAGGTGAGCTGCCTTTCTTTCCCTTTTAATATTAATAACTGCCCGGCATGAGGGAAAGTGTTAATTGGGAATGACGAGTATCATGCTGCTGTTGAGTCAGGAAGAGTTGTTGACAATGACTATTCATTTCTCCTAACACACAAATGTCAAAAGAATAATTCACGGGGAATATTAGGAAGGGTAAATGAGCTCCAGGGTGGTGTGATGTGAAAATAAGATCAGCGTGCACTCATCCAAAAACTGCATCTGAGGATAAAGGGAGAAAATGTAAAAAAGATCACAAACAAACCTGCATTTCTGTCAAAGGTGGTGTCAGGAGAAGAAGAGTTGGAGAAGGAGCATAGATGTTGTTTAACTTTTAGTATAGCTGCACTCCACCAATATGTTTGGGGAAGAAAATGAGCATTGAAGATAACACAAGGTTGGCTCTGCATCTCGTGGTGCCAGAGTGCAGTCTGTTCAGCGCCTTCCAAGTCGCCCAGTCTTCTGTGTGCCCAGGAAGGAGTCTCTCATCTGGTATCACCCATGGCTTGAGGTGCTGGGTTTTAGCCTGCCACTTGTGGACTCTGACTTGCTGAGGTGTTCCTCTGAGTATCTCTGTAGATCTTAGAAAGCTATTTCTTTATTTAAGGCATTGGCATGCTGGCTGATATCCAAACAAGGGATGAGCTGGAGATGCCACTGACTTGGTCCTTTCACTATTGGCTGCTACTTCCCAGCGGATGTCAGGTGGTGCAATACCAGCTAACTAGTGTGATTTCTCCAGTGGTGTAGGGGGCAGACAACCTGTGATAATGCAGCATGTCTCTTAAGAGCCACATCCACTGTTTTAGTGTGGTGAGATGTGATCCACACTGGGCATGCATACTCAGCAGCAGAGTAGCACAGCGCAAGGGCAGATGTCTTCACTGTATCTGGTTGTGATCCCCAGGTTGTGCCAGTCAGCTTTCGTATGATATTGTTCTAGCACCCACTTATTGTTTCCATTCGATGTTTGATGTATTATCTTATGTGTGTTATAACAGGCTGTGCTTCTTATTTAATTTTAGTTTGTTAAGTTATAATTCGAATTTATATGTTGGGTTGTATAAATTTGTTAGTATGGATGTATTGTTGTTGTATTGGGCATTGAATGTTTGCCTTTTATATTTGGAATCCACCCTGAGTTCCTTTGGGGAGGTAGAGCGGAATATAAATAATAATTATAATAATAATAATAATAATAATTAATATTTGTGTTGCCATGTGCTACTTAACATGAATTTGGGAGTGGGAAGCATGGGGGGAAAGGAGAATTTATGTGTTCAAGCATCAGGCAAATGTGTTGGTGCAATGTAGAGAGGAAAATTCCCTGAAAATTGTGACAAAAATTAGAATTGGCAATTTGGTGCCAGGAACATTGCAGATCACAAAAGTGGAATCCATGATGTTATTTTCATCACTCTTGCATTTGCATTAGGGCATTTTAAAATGTTATACAAGGAGGCATCCAACACCTTTTTGTACAATGATTTTCCAAGGCTTTTCAATGACTGCCAGATAGCATCAGTCACAGCTCTCACCACCGGACCACAGGACTGCTAATTGTCTCAGAAGATGCAAGGAGACTTTCACCATGCCATTTCCTGGCAGCTGTCACCCTCCTAGACCTTTATGTAAAGTATTCTGGCAGAACCTTCCAGTCCTCCAGCATTAAACTACTAAGAACTTTTACTACTCTGTCAGCAGTCACTCTCATTCCAAAAGTACACAACAAATAGATGAATAAATGTCACATATCTGTACTTTTGTAAATAGATAAGTGTTATGCAGACAATCTGACAACTTCATGGACTAAGGAATAGAATCCACAGGCATAATCTTGCTTCCCACTTCATGTGCTAATTACACCTAGAATTAAAATAATGTTGACAGGAATTGGCATTCGGTTGGTAACATATGTAGGCATAAGTCCAACATATACATTCCATGTCCTTCTGTAGTGATTGGGGGAGGGGGTATTCATCACCTCCTCTTCACAGTGACAATTACACATAGAGAACCTACTTTCTTCCTCCACAAAATGGTTATTTAGTGTCTCAAGGAGGGCAGGAACATCCAACAAGTATCCAACTATGTTCTTGCAGCCTGAATGCTCTACGATGGCCCCTTCTACACTGCCATATAATCCAGATTACCAAAGCAGATAACCCACATTAACTCCTTTAACTGGATTGGATGAGTCTACATTGCCATATAATCCAGCACAAAGCAGATAATCTGGATTTTCTGGCCCAGGTTAACTGTCTGAATGTATCGCCCCCTACGAACCAGCATGGAGACTAAGATAATCTGGTGAGGCCCTGCTCACAAGTGTGGCTGGCAGGTATGAGAGACAGGGCCTTCTCAGTGGTGGTCCCTCGGTTGTGGAATTCCCTCCCTATTAGCCTTTATGAAAAAAGGCAAAACCTGGCTCTGGGAGCAGGCTTTTGGAAACTAGGGCAATGCAGTATTCTGAATTGAAACTTTGTGCAATTTGACCATGGAATGGACTCAGACCATGAACTTTGGATGGCATGTTTTTAACTTCAAATCTGTTTTAACTCTATTTAATATGTTGCAATTTTTAAATTTTTAGGTAATTGTGGCTGAGGCCCAATGTATGTGCCACTGTAAACCGCCTTGAGTTGCCCTGTATGGCGTAGAGAACGGGCGGGGTATAAGTATGGCAAATAAATAAAGAAATTTCATATGGCAGTATAGAAGAGACTAGTGACAGTATCTTTCTGATTGTCCTTTAGATCAATTATGATTTGAAGACATACATCTACAAACTCACATTTTAGGGAAATATGGCCATACCACCCTGAACACGCCCAGTCTCGTCTGACATAAACTTCTCAATGGATCTCTTCACATGGCCTTTTCAGACTGTGCTGTCGCACTGGCAATCACTGGCGAAAGGGAATGTATGTGGGGTGGCTTGTGGTGCAATGCATGCCCTCCCTCCTCCCCTCATTACTCTTTCCCTCCCTCCATCAAATGACAGAAAGAGTGGCAATGCACATTGCCCCACAACCTTTTCTGCCATCACATCGGAGCTACCCAAACTACACTTTCCTTTCAGAGCTTTCCTTGCACTTCAGGAGAAATGTGAAACTCTTAATTCAAGCTTCAATGATCACTCACATTCCTTTTCTGGGGATGCAAAATCCCTGCTATAGTATGAAGCAAAGGAGGGACATGGAAATAAGCACATTACTATGTAGGTCAACTATTAATTGGTTTCAAAGGGCTTTATTCCAACGGGGCAACAAGAGTGGAAGAGTGAGGAATCAACCTTATCAGGCTCAAAGAAGACAGTGGCAGTATAAATGGGGACATGCACAGTTTGCTTTGTTTTTTCATGAGAGAGGATGAATAAGCAGGCCCATTAACATGAGTGGAGGTGTGTTCTGGCCTTATTTGACTCTTTTAGCCCTTAAAAAATGCATCTTTACAGACACAGGTGAGCTATAAAGTGGCCATAAAGAATCGAAAGTGATGGGAAGCTGAGCTGTTCACAATAGGTTCTTAACTGCAGTTTTCTCTTTTTATGTACCTGGACATTAAGCATCTGCCTTTCTGTCATTAGTCTTGTAAGTAACAATCAAGGAAATTCACAGACCGTGACGACTGCTTCCAGGTCTGAGCCAAAGAGATTTGACCATCTCTTTCTTACACTCTGAAACAAGGATGATTGGTGGCTCCAGAGTCCATGGGTCAGAGAATTTGCTCGAGATTTAAATCTCACTAGTGTCTAAGGTGCTGAATCTTGACTTCAAAATAAACTCTGCACCTTTAACAGCATAATTCCTCTAAAATTTAGACTCAAACCAATAAAAGAAGGGCGGGAGAGCAAATTTGGTGCCAGCTCTGGAGGATGGAAATGAAATATATGAGAAAGATATTTTGTTCTTGTTGTTATAAGCCATCTCGTCATATAACAATCTTATGCCATCCGGTCATTATGGCAACCTTATGACCTCCAAGACTCTTGGTTATCAACAGCCCTGTTCAGATCCTGCAAATGCAGAGCCAAGGCTTTCTTGATTGAGTCTATCAACCTGTAATGCAGTCTCCATGTTTTTCTATTGCCTTCCACTTTATTTCCTCAAGGAGTCATGTCTTGTCATTATAGGTTCAACCCTTAGTCATTGATGCTTCTAGGGAGAATTCGATTTGCTCTAAGAACCATTTATTTGCCTCTATGAAAGTTCATGGTATGAACAAACAGAACTTTATTTCAACCCCACATTACAAATGAATTGCCTTTCTTTCTACCAGCTTTTTTCACTGTTTATCTTTCACGACCATACATATGAATGGGAAATGTGATGGCATGGATGATCCCATAATTTTATTGAAGACAGGAAGGTCAAACCTAAGAGAGAGGTAATTCTGCAAGGTAATCTAATGAATTTGGCAGCAGTGGTGAAATTTCAACTATAGACTTACAGATTTCGCAATTTATACAGTGGAAACCTAAGCACACATACCTTGGCATGGGTCCCATTGAACTCTATTGGCCTTAATTCAGAAGAAGACCTAGTAGGCTTTCATCGTGCACCATAACACCTCTAAATCAATGGATGATCACACTAAAATGATTTAATGGACTGTGTGGGCAAAGAAAGCCAAGGATAGGAAAAGCAAACCAAAAAAAGGGAAGTGAGAACAAAGATGTTATTATGAATGATTAGTAGACCTGTGTGATCAATGAAAAAAATGTTTCAATACTCATTACAAATTTAGGGGATTAATTATTTCTAAAGTATTTCCCAAATTGGATGGAGTCTGTATCGTAACTATAGTGAGTTAACTACCTTTTTGTTACTTTTTGTTAAGCAATTGTGCCAATGGAGAAACTTCAGGAGCTCTTTTCTCACTTATTGTTAGAGCTATTGGCATGAAACTTGCTACAATTATAGAACACATTTACCACTGTTAGCCCATCAAATCTGAGAATGTTTCACTCATCCATGGAATTTTGGGAAATTTTCAACATTTGTAAAACAATGTTTTATGATTTAATTTATAATTAGGTTCTTGTGGGTTTTTTTTTCGGGCTATAGGGCCATGTTCTAGAAGCATTTCTCCTGACGTTTTGCCTGCATCTATGGCAAGCATCCTCAGAGGCAGTGAGGTCACTACCTCTGAGGATGCTTGCCATAGATGCAGGTGAAACGTCAGGAGAAATGCCTCTAGAACATGGCCCTATAGCCCGAAAAAACCCACAAGAACCTAGTGATTCCAGCCATGAAAGCCTTCGACAATACATTAATTTATAATTGTATGTTATTATCTTTATGTTAGGTTTATTTCTGTATGTGAGGCATTAAATTTTGCCATAATTATGTTGGAAACCGCTATGAGTCCCTCACTGGGGTGAGAAAAGTGAAGTAAATTACTTACTTAATTAATTAAAAGCTACTAGATTAATTAATTAAATTAATCTAACTTAATTAATTAAAAGCTACTCTTCTTGAATTTTTTATACGATGACACAAGATAACAAGGGATAATTTCCCCAAGATTCAGAAAAATTCATACATCTACTGATTTTTGCTATTTTTGAAGTTTTGACAAACACATGTTTTTTAAGCCACTACAGCTATTTTATTGAATGTCTTTCTCTACATGACACACAACAAAACATATTAACCCATAGAACTTCAGTTCAGGGATTTTCTTCCCAGTCCAGGACAGATCTTACTAGTATTAAAGTATCAGTCAGTCCTCTTTGCAGATTCAATAATTCATTGGAACTCTGGTTGCTTTTAGGAGGACCAGGCTCTCTCCTATCCTCATTGGAGCTTTCTGAGCAGAATTCTGGGATATATATATATTTTTAAAAAAAACAATCACTCACACAGCTTTCTGGTGCCTCCAGCAGAGCAACAAGTCTTTGAGTACAGGACTCAAGCACACACTGCAATCTAACTCAACTGGCACTTGAGTTCAGCCACTGGCTTATATAACCTTAGCCTTCAAAGAACAGGAAACTGCCCTTAGCTCAACAACAACAGGAAACAAACTGTCAATCAACTGGAGCAATTACTCACTTAATTGGGTCAACTGCCCTTAGCCTCCAGCAACATCTCACCAGATCAGTGAAAAAGCAAAACAAAATAAATTCTGCACAGGAATTATTCATTTTCTAGGATCCACTTTATCTTAATCTCTTTCTCTCTTTTTTTGCCAAAAACTCCATGGAGTTATCTTTAGCAAAGTTGCTTGGATAAATATATCATTGGTTAATTTCATTGTGATCAGGACTACATAGTCCATCTGCTTTTCAATGGCCTGCCATTCTCCTTTCTTCAGTATGATTTTTGAAGCAGGCAATGTACAAATGCATTCCTCTTCCTGATTTGCTGAGAAATTGATTTGTTGGTGAGATAATTAATTGTTGCTTCTTAAACTGACTTTAATTGTTGCTATTTAACATTGCCTGAAGCATTTAAAGCAGTCAAGTATGATGCCTCTGTGTGCCGTGCAAGTAGCGTTTAAATGGAGAGATGGAATCATTAGGTAGATGCAGCTCAACCGTTAGTTTTATATTCTTTTTCCCTTTTAATTTTTGTGTGTGTGATGCTTTTTTAAAGAAAAGGACCGAGATTCTAGATTAGCTACTTAACTGTGGGGGAAGTATATTTAACTAAATGTGTCTCCTAACCTAGCCTTATCAACCTAGATTTACCAGGCAGCTGCTCCTCCAAGCAATGATGATCTGTTGTTGTTATGTTGTTTGGAATGTAGCAAACTGAGATTTCCAGACCCCTATCATGAGCGAGGAGCCCCCGGTGGCGCAGTGGGCTAAAGCACTGAGCTGCTGAGCTTGTTGATCGAAAGGTCGCAGGTTCGATTCTGGGGAGCGGCGTGAGCTTCCGCTGTCAGCCCTAGTTTCTGCCAACCTAGCAGTTCAAAAACATGCAAATGTGAGTAGATCAATAGGTACCACTCCGGTGGGAAGGTAACGGTGCTCCATGCAGTCATGCCGGCCACATGACCTTGGAGGTGTCTACGGACAACGCTGGCTCTTCGGCTTAGAAATGGAGATGAGCACCACACCCCAGAGTCAGACATGACTGGACTTAATGTCAGGGGTCTACCTTTACCTTTACCTATCATGAGCGATCTCTAATGGAACAGTCAGATGCTGGATACTTCTTCATCCTGTCCTCCTCCTCCACCACCACCACACACACACTATCTTCCTCTGGCCACTGAGTAAAAGACAGGCAGCAAGACCTAGATCCATCATGTCTCATTAATTACATCTCACTGTAAGCCAGAGGGCAAATTAACAATTTGTAAGCCACTCTGAGAATCTTTGTTACTGAAGAGCAGGTTATAGATAATCCAAATAAATAGAAAGATCAATAAATAAATAAATCTTATGTTAATCCCTCCTTACCTTGTAGATTCTCTGTAGGAGGGAAATGAAATGCCAGTCTACTGTCCATCGGTTGACACAAAAACAAATCTTCATCACCTGCCTTGGCAGCTGCCTGGTAAGTCAAGATTGGGAGACATTTTATTTATTTGTTTATTTATTTATTTAGACTCATGTGTGATGAAACCTCACAGTCATTTGGTGTACCAGTCTCCACTGTGTGGGACTAGATGCCCCTTAATTAATTACTGTGGTGGATGGAGATATTCAACACCTTCATCTACAATAACTTCTTCATTCTTTCCAAGCTGTTGTTAAAATTACCATTTAATGTCTGGGAAGGAAAGGTTTTGGAAGATGGCATCAACCAATTGCCACAAGGTGCTAACAAGCATCTGCTTCATAACTGTCCCATCTCCTCCCTTAGTCTTTAAATGGTAATAATATCCCACCATGCACAAATAGAGTAGAGAGGGAAGAGCCTGGGCAGGGTGGACACCACGATCACACTTCTGCCCTTCAATATAGCGTAGAACAAAGGCTGACCCTATGTTGTAAATGCAAGTGACCGAAGTACTTGGTAGTAATAGCCGCCACCACCTCAGAAATGCTGGCCTGAGGAACCAAAAGGGTGTGAATGTATTTTAGGTAAAGGGTGTTTGAGCTCTTGGGCTTCTATGGCTTCCTCCCTAGCTGACTGGAGTGTAAAAATGTGTTGAAAGAAAGAGTTCTGAGGGAAACGAATGGATTGAGGCAAACACCAGTTAACAGTAAACTAATAAAGAGTTTATTTTAAAACTTGATATTAACAACAACTCGTTGGAAATGAGTGGTACAGAAATCTTGATGCGATTGCAGTAACTTGGTTGCTTAAAACAAACAGTTCCCCTGACAGAATAGCTTTTTCAGCTGTGAGTCTCTTTAACAAACTGTTCTACTTTTAGACACAGTTTCTCTTAGAGCACAGACTCCAGTCTGCCTCACTCACTGGGCTATAAGGTATCTTTAAACCTCTGTTAAGTTTAATAAGACACAGCTCTCTTTTACTAGTCCTCTCAACGTAGTAAAACTCTAGCCTAATGTCTTCACCTTATCCCCAAACCTAGAGGCTCACTATAGGCTCTTCTTCTCCTGTCAGTTCCCTGCTGTAACTTCCTCTCTAAAAATCCACAACCTTCTCTGTCTCTATCTAAGACTCTTCTCCCCTTTGTGTCAAAACTGGCAGCTTATTTTCCCTCTCTAAGCTGACTCCTCCCCCAATTGCTACACCCAATCAGGAGTCAGCCTGACTCCTCCTCCTGCTCAGCTTGACTACCAAGATGCCAGCCACTGCTATGCAGGCTTCGGCCTAGCCGACTAAAAGGTAGATCTATTACAGCTAGCAACTCTAAGGGAAGAAGTGTCTTTGGGGTTAATCTCCATTCATCTACCTATTCAACGGGTAATGCCGAATCTGATTTCTTACTGCAGAATGCTTCCTTGTTTCCTTTCCTCTTGTTCAGTGTGTTAACAACCTTGAATCTGCCAAAGAAAGAGAGAATGTCATACATCCAATAAGCAGCAAAACTCCCATAATGCCACTTTATATGAGAAGTCAGAATCTACATACCTCCCAGACAGATTAAACGTTAAGCTTTTAGCAAAGGCTTGCAGTTCTGCACTAATATTTAAGACAGGTATGGTGATAAATAGCATTATGAATACACAGAAATCACACAGTTAGTCGGGAACAGCTGTCGGGAGAGATAGATTGAGTAATAACTCTGTTCTGGAAATAACGGTTGGAAATAAATTGTGATTTATTAACTCCAATGGATATATACTGTTTAGCAAATCCAGAAAATGTTGAGGAATAATGTATGGAAAAAGGCAGGCCCCTAAACAGAGGGCTATTTTATTAATACAATAAAATAACAAAGTAAAAACACCCCTAAAACTACATCGCTGACAGCAATGCAAAATATAAATGCAGGAGTTACCGATGCAATGTAATATGTGTGAATAGAATAGGAAATTGTGTAATTAGAAAGAAAACAACATCTTAACAAGAACTGAATGAGACGTAGCGTGGGTCTGTGGTTTGAGTGTTAAACTAGGACTCTGGTAGCTCATAGTTCGAATCAAGGGCTTCTGTGATTTTAGCTTTTAATGTATTTTTAATCCTTTTTTATGGATTTCTATTGTGAATCCTTTAATACCATTGATATTTAATTATGTTATATTTGTATATTTATAGATATTAAGTTGTATTGAAATGCTTTTAATGTAAGCCGCTTTGAGTCTCCTTTCTGAAGACAAAAAGTGGGTTATACATAAACATTGACATAAACACAGTAACAATAATAATAACAACAATCATGGGAATCCACTGGAGAGACTTTGGAAAATCATACTGTTTCAGCTTTAGCGGAAGGCAATAGCTAACTTCTTGTGAATAGATCTTGCTAAGAAGATACCATGATATGTTCTCTATTAAGTATCATCATAAGTTAGATATTAGATAACTAGGACATTAAGATCATCTGGGGAGGCCCTGCTCTCGGTCCCGCCTGCATCACAGGCACGCCTGGCGGGACGAGAGACAGGGCCTTCTCAGTGGTGGCCCCTCGGCTGTGGAACGCCCTTCCTACAGATATCAGATTGGCCCCCTCCCTGTTGGCGTTTCGGAGGAAAGTGAAGACCTGGCTGTTCGAACAAGCATTCGATTAAGCAGTGTAATTGAATATAGGAATACGGAATAATGGATGATGAGATTGGATTCTGATTTTACTGATGAGACGCTAATGATTGTTATATTGATGTTTAATCGTTGATGATGCTACTGTTTTTAACTGTCCCATATTCATTTTGTGATGTTTTTGCATTGAATTTTGCTGTTGTTAACTGCTTTGAGTCGCCTGAGGGCTGAGAAAAGCAGTATAGAAATGAAGTAAATAAATAATTATTTGAAGGCACACAACAACAACAGCAGCAACAACAACAACTATATAAAGGAGATTTATAATATAGGGTTACATTTAATTGGTTATACTATATAGCACCATTTTTGTTCCTGGGTTATAAGTGTCATTTTCCAATTGGTTCTTTTATAAAAACAAGGGAAAAGTTTATTAAACTGCAAAAACTATTTTTTTCAGGACATCCTACATTGGGTAGGGCTGGTAGCACAGCTGGTTAATCAGCTGCCATAAATCACTGCCGACCAAAAGGTGGCATGTTCAAAGCCTGAGTCAGGGTTGAGCGCCTGACTGTTAATAGCTGTTAAAAGATTGCTGTTAAAAAAATTGCCCAGCTCACTGTCCACCTAAGCAGCTTGAAAACAGCTGTGAGTAGAAAAATTAGGGACTGCTTAAAGCGGGGAGGTTAATTTATGACACCATAAAAATGCCAGAGAGGAAGGAGGAAATATTATGATCAAAAAAGCTCGACGTCAGAATAGCTGAAGCGACAGGTCCCCCTGTGGCCAAATTGAGCAACCTCCAGGATCCGAAGTGGAAAAACTGCTGAATGGCCTCTATCTGTCTGTATGTCTTGTATGTCAAAAACAGCATTGAATGTTTGCCGTGTATGTGTGCATTGTGATCCACCCTGAGTCTCCTTTGGGGTGAGAAGGGCGGAATATAATACTGTAAATAAATAAATAAATACAGCACATTTTTCTATACTTGAATTTATAAAATCAATATCAACAAATTAAACATAATTTGTGGCAACAAAAAAAACCCAAAGTTTCTGGACTATAACAACTACTTTCAAAATAAGTACTGCAAAATTAAATAGAAATCCCATTGCTGAAAAAACAGACTCCCTTGAAGGAAAGAAAGGAAAGGGTCCCAGGAAGGGTGCTTCCTTAACCCTGTTGTTCAAACCCAGGCTATCTTGAAAGGAAGAAAGGAAAGGGTCCCAGGAACGGAAAGTGGAACCTTATAAGTTTCCCGCTGCAGCCAATTGTCTGGATCTTCTCAGATCTGTTTGCAGATATTTTCATAAACCAATTTTCAGGAGGCTCCCAAAAACGAATCTGGGTCCCCAATGAAATTTGGATACTGAAAACAGATTGCCCTCCAGCCAAATTGCACAAGTCTACTAAACATGGATCAACTGTGTGATGTGGCAGTGAACCAAGCTAATGGATTCTTGGCTGTATCAATAAGATTATGGTGTCAAGATCAAGGGAAATAATTGTGGCACTCTTTGCTGGGTTGACGAGGCCTCATCTGGAATATTGTGTCCATTTGTGGGCTCCACAATATTCAAGAAAACTATTGACAAGTGGAAAGGTGTCCAGAGAAGAGTGACCAAATAGCATAAGGTCTGGAAACCAGCAACAATGTGCCATGGATGTAAATAACTCAATGTCATTGGGTAATTCGCAATACACAGTGTAAAATAATATAGTGTTTCCCAAACTTCCGAGTATTTTGAACTTCATGTCTCAGACTCAGTGATCATTGATCAAAGCAGCTGAAGTTAAAAACACCTGGAGAACTAGAGTTTGGGTATTATTGGCAAAGGATATACAATTGCAATGAGAGAATAAAATTAGTGGATATATAATTGTGGTTTGAAAAAAGAAGCACATCTGTAGTGGAGGGATGGTAGAAAAGAACAGGCAGCCTTTGACAGTAACACTCTTGCCCTGAGTAGGAGATGGACTAGATGATTGCTGAGGACATTTTGTGCTTTCAAATTGCTTCATTCTGTGACAACTTGTCCATATCAATGCAGACATTTTGTTCTGATGCCACATTTGATCGGTCCTTCTGTTGCACAACAGCATGCCTGTTGACAAAAGAGTTGCCAAGGTGTGATGCAAATCTGTCCAGAGTAACCCACTTGTCATGTCAGTCATTATGACTTTGGAATACACTAACACACAGCGCATGGACAGCTCTGTTTGAGGTTAATGAGCTATTTGTTCTTCATTGTAAAACTGTTAAGAAATGCTCTCCTGTTTCTAATGAGCTGTGGAGAGGAATCAGAGGTTGACCTTTTGTTTTTGCCTCCCCTTCCCCCTCCCAAGTACAGTTGTTTTCTTTTCTCTCTGTCATGAATAGTGGGATGCCAGTGACATTGTGGATACTCTTGAGAGAACTGCGATATGTTACACACATGGTACCAAGTGTGGGCATAATGAAGAAACATGCTTTTTTGGACTACATTGTAAATAGTTTTGATTAAATAAGAAAAACAATAATTCAGCGAGTTTCACTAGACAGCTACTTTGATAGTTTTTCTTTCTCTTCACACTCAACTACTTTTTTGGAATATGAATAATACTCATGAAAACTACAAAATTTGTAATGGACTTAAAACATAATCATCATCATCATCTTTATTTATAACCCACCACCATCTCCCCAAAGGGGACTTGGGGCGGCTAGCATGAGGCCAAGCCCAAAATAATACAACATCTCTCTCTCTCTCTCTCTCTCTCTCTCTAATCTATCTAATCTATCTATTAGTTTCTGTGAGTTTATTCCAATATTTGAAAAAGAACAGAGTTTGAAAAAATTACTTTTGAGGATACTAAGTGAAAGAGTCCTTCAGTCAACAAGGACAGTGGCTATGGTAGCTGGGAGGATTTTGAGGGTTTCTCACAAGATTGGAACTTAAGGAAGTTCACAAATTAAAATAATTACAATATTGTTAAAGGTATACAAAAGCTCAACATTAAAATAGAATTAAGCTGATAACAATATGAATACAATTTAAAAAACACTTTAAAAGGTGAAAAACCATTAAAAACAGTCCAAATTAAAAACAATGCAACATTTTCTTTAAAAACCTCTCCTTAAAAATCTTCAGTTCGACAAGCCTGGTGTGTTAATATAAGAAGGTCCCACCTAAGTATGGCAGCAATTGCTATTACTCTAGTTAAATATCTCTATTCAAATTCCCTGGAAAGAAAGAGGAAAAGGATGAGCTGGAGGAGGAGAAAATAGAGATGAAGAAGGATGACGCGGAGAAGAAGAAGAAAGAGGAGAAAGAGGGAGATGAAGGAGGGAAGGAGAAGGGAAGGAGTTTGAGAAGGATGTGGAGGTGGAGATAGAAGAGGAAGAGGGGGAGGAGAAGAACGAAACCAAATCAGCCTCTACATTTGGTGACCCCTAACAAAGGGAGTCAAGGCAGCTTACAGATGAAAATACAATAAAGCTAAAACATAAAAAGATCAGCATTAAATTGGAATTAAACTACCAGCAACACTTCAAAACAATTCTAAGCAGATCATAAGATTATTAAAATTAGTTCAGAAGAGTATGGTCTTGTTTTGCTTTTGTGTGTGTCAGGAGTGACTTGAGAAACTGCAAGTCACTTCTGATGTGAGAGAATTATCCGTCTGCAAGGACATTACACAGGGGATGCTCAGATGTTTGATGTTTTACCATCCTTGTGGGAGGCTTCTCCCATGTCCCCACATGGGGAGCTGGAGCAGACAGAGGGAGCTCAACCCGCTCTCTCTGGATTTGAACCATTGACCTGTTGGTCAGCAGTCCTGACGGCACAAGAGCTTAACCCATTGCACCACCGAGGGCAGAAGGGTATGGCAATATAAAGAACATGAGAATGGGTTATTGTCTGAGTGTTAGACACTAGACAGTGAAAGACCAGGATTTGAATCCCTATTTGGCCATGGAAACCCACTGGATGACTGGTGAGTCACAATCTCTCAGTCTCAGAGGATGGCAAGGGCAATCTCTCTTGGAGCAAATTCTGCAAAGAAATCCAGTGTTTGGCCATGGTAGCTTTTTGTTGTGGGCCTGGTATAACCACAGTAATTCTCAACCGAGATAGATGAATCCATTACTTTCCTTCACATTACTGGTTTTAAATTCCCACAATGTATCTATGCAATTGGTCTTCTACCAATATTATAATTTCCCAGTTTGCTTCATTTCAAAGTGCAGGTTCAGGTGTATCAAATTTCCAGAACATTTGAGAGTAGGCTAAGAAAGGCTGCCTCCCAAACATGAGCCTGGAATATGAGATCCTACAAGGAAGCTCTGCTCTATGATCTGTCATCCTTGTCCAAAATGCAGGTTTGGGGTAGGAAGCTAGTTTGCTGCACAAAAGGTGTGCATTTTTTCTGCCTAGACTAAATTACAAACCACAAATAGTCTTCCACAACTGCAGATTTCAATTACTGCCTTGCAATGAAGAGAGGGAAATGAGACAAAATGGTTCATTCTATCCTGCCAGACCAAAATTTACATAGATTGACACCCCTACTATGCACTGTCCTCCCTATGTTTGCTTCAACAACCAATTCCTGTATCCCCTGTAATGCCAATCATTGTCAGCCATGCCGGTGTTGAAAGTCAGTATGGCTTATTTTCCCCCTTGGGGCTTACCCTCTGGCCTGCAGGCAAGTCTTTTAAAAATTGCTTCCCTCTGACTGATCCCATTATTATCACAGATACAATTCCCAACTCAACTGCCCAGATCAGAAATCAATCTGTCGTGCTCAAGAGCGGCAGACTACATAGTCTGGCTTCCTGTCGCTTTCCTACAACTCTTATGCTTATGCCATGGAGCATGGTTTTTTTCTTAGGATTGTTTCCCTTGGTTTCAGACTGTTTGATCATGCCTGTCACATTGCACTTAAATCTAGGGCCATACCATGAGTGAATCTGAAGCAGATGTCAACGAGAATCCAGTTTTATTTTCTCTGCTTGATCCAAACAATTGATATTTCCCAGTAGCTTTCATGATGGCAGCATGGGAAGGGGGTCTCTAGAAACCTTACTTGAAAGAATATTGTAAGGTTTTGCTATTTGATTGCCTAGTTGCAGCGGAGGCTTTTCTGCAATAGTTTGAGAACCATCCATCAAGTCTGGTTCCAAATTCAAATCCAAGTTAGCATTTGGATTTATGTGAATTTTATGTAGGGAGGGAGGCTATATTGACAACAAAGTTGAAATCTTTACTTATTCATAAATTGAAATGTAATTTGCAAATCAAAACACATACAGGAGCTGGAATCTCAATGGTGCCATACACTCATATAAGTTCCCTTTCATATGTCATTTGTATTCTTGGTGCCATTGTACAATTGATGTATTCAATTTCATAGATATATAAGTTGAGTTTCAAAAATGTAAAAGGTTCAAATGCACCTAAGGGATCATTTCCTGACCTCTCCTCACTGTTTTGACCTGTGTTAAGGAGCGGAAGTCCCTAAGCATCATGTGGACATTCAGGAGTGATTTCTGACCTGATGCATGGTATATGGCCAGTGTAGAAAGGCCTTAAATCTTATTGCTAATCTTAACTAAAACAGAGACATGTGGACTGATACATACATTTATCCTATCATAAGGTTCAAAGAGAGTAAGGACACTGACTCTGTAGGATTTTCCGACATGTTGACTTTCTTTTCAACATATGAATAATGAATTGATTCTAGTTGGGATTGATCAACAAGATCTGAAGCATGTGGGTCTACACATTCTTAGATGACATCTACTCACATTTGTCAGTGCTTTCAATGTAACACTTGATTCATTGGCATTACAGGACAATAAAAATAAGCAAGCACAACGACAGATGCACGCTGAGTTGCACAGTATCAGTACCACACCACATTTCACAGATGCAAACCAGGACACAGAGTGTGGTTAAAATGAAAAATGTAACTAATGAAGATGAAGAGTCAAGCTAGAAGACATAGTCCCTCATTTCTTTTGTTTGGGTCAACTGGGAAAGACAACATTTCCCCTCCCCTTCCTTCTCTACCCTCCTTACGGGATTAATTGGAGCCCCTGGTGCTGCAATGGGCTAAATCCTTGTGCTGGCAGGACTGCAGACCAACAAGTTGGTGGTTCAAATTTGGGGAGCAGGTTGAGCTCCCCACACAGAGATACAAGAGAAGTCTCCCACAGGATGGTAAAACATCAAACATCCAGGCATCCTCTGGGCAATGTCCTTGCAGATGGCCAATTCTCTCACATCAGTAGCAACTTGCAGTTTCTCAAGTCACTCCTGACATGAAAAAATGTCTAATAAAGAGCAACCTACTTTTGCACTTTGAACTCAGTCTTTAGGAATCAAGAAACTGGGACTTTTTAAAAGTAACGGAAAAAGTGGGATGACAGAGGATGAATTGAGACTGTCATTGCCAAATCTGGACAGTTGGAAGGTATGCAGGATTCAAACAGAAAGTGGCATAGCACAACTGCCATTTAACATAGGGGGCATACATTTAACATAGGGGACATATGGCAAAGTGGTGGAGAATCCACTACATTGCATTTACATTTATTTATTTATTTTCATGTCAGGAGCAACCAGACCATTGTATTACATTTCTAACAGAACAAAACAAACAGACAGACAAAACTCAAAATTTGCAAGTTTGGTAGTTGATTAAATGTCCTTTGACCAGTAGCTGGCCACTTGGAGTGCTTCTGGTGTTGCTGCAAGAAGGTCCTCTATTGTGCATGTGGCAGGGCTCAGGTTGCATTGCAGCAGGTGGTCAGTGCTTGGCTCCTCTCCACACTCGCATGTCGAGGATTCCACTTTGTAGCCCCATTTCTTCAGGTTGGCTCTGCATCTCGTGGTGCCAGAACACAGTCTGTTCAGCGCCTTCCAAGTCGCCCAGTCTTCTGTATGCCCAGGGGGGAGTTTCTCATTTGGTATCAGGCATTGGTTGAGGTTCTGGGTTTGAGCCTGCCACTTTTGGACTCTCGCTTGCTGAGGTGTTCCAGCAAGTGTCTCTGTAGATCTTAGAAAACTGTTTATTGCTTTAAGTCGTTGACACATTTACATGACACATGGGGACTTTTTGTCCCCAACTCCAGGCAAAATTCCTTAATACCAGTTTGCCCCACATTAGGAGACAAACGAGAATATTCTGGAGATTCCTCAAAGTGACAGAGTGGTCCTTCATTTCAGAGTGGTGTGAACAAATGGGTAGTTCCAATTCAGAACTGTCTGCTTTGTTCACATGAGCCAATGCTGCCATCCTGCACTCTGCAACATGGAGAAAACCAGAAGGCACTTACCTTTGTCATTTCTGTTATTGCTGTTGTTGTGGCAGAAGAGTTCCATCACTTGGCGTTTTTGCCAATGTCATCAAAGGCATCTGACACAACTTGGAGAGGAGAGGAGTGGAAGAGTAGATCCCCCCTCCTTTTCCCACCTCAAATCACACAGACACATTCGATGGCAAGGGAAAAAATGCCAAGTGACAACTTGAAGCTCTTTAGAGCTCTGTGACTGCCACTTTCGTAATAATAATTGTGTCCAGTTCTGGGCGCCACAATTGAAGAGAGATATTGACAAGCTGGAATGTGTCCAGAGGAGGATGACTAAAATGATCAAGGGTCTGGAGAACAAGCCCTATGAGGAGCGGCTTAAGGAGCTGGGCTGAAGAAGAGAAGGCTGAGAGGAGATATGATAGCCATGTATAAATATGTGAGAGGAAGCCACAGGGAGGAGGGAGCAAGCTTGTTTTCTGCTTCCCTGGAGACTAGGACGCGAAACAATGGCTTCAAACTACAAGAGAGGAGATTCCATCTGAACATGAGGAAGAACTTCCTGACTGTGAGAGCCGTTCAGCAGTGGAACTCTCTGCCCCGGAGTGTGGTGGAGGCTCCTTCTTTGGAAGCTTTTAAACAGGGGTTGGATGGCCATCTGTCAGGGGTGATTTGAATGCAATATTCCTGCTTCTTGGCAGGGGGTTGGACTGGATGGCCCATGAGGTCTCTTCCAACTCTTTGATTCTATGATAACAAACCAACTTAAGGCTGGCCATCCAGTGGACCCAAACTGGGTTCCATCTTCTTGTCACAACAGGACAGAGATGGGCAAAACAGTTGCCCCTAAAGCTGGTTTGGAGTGCTGCCACTCTGGGTTTGCCCCACATTATGTGGCCTATGTAGATGGGCCACTTGTGTAGGTTTACATTTTGTAAGCATGATGCAGCCATCAACTTCAGGGAGTGTTCTGATTGCTTACAATATTCCTCTCACAAGAAGATCTTAACTCTAGTTATCCGTCCTTCTTGTGACTCATCTGCATCTTGTATAAATGAGGCCAGGAACAGTCTCATTGTCCATTTTCCTCGTTACCACACCAAGTTAAAGCACCATTATTTTCACACTGAAATGAGGCCCTATGCCACCTCTTTTTCCTAGGTGCCTGCTTGGAAATTTACTATGACTAAGAGACAAATAGGCTACACTGTATTTATACACAGAGTTTCTATCCTAATTGCCCTAAAGTGATTTAATGTTTACCCATGCCTGTTAGTGAGACATTGTATATGGGCAGACAGATATGGATGTGTATATTCTTGCACATCATTATTTTCCACAGATTAAACAATATACGTGGGAATGCGCATTCCTTTTCTCTTTGTGGCGTATGAGAAAAATTCAGAAATAACAGCAAAAGAGGAAGAGCTATTAGATTGCGGCTCATTATTTTGTTGTTGAAAACCAGTTTTTGCTTTGCGCTCCATTTAAATGCTCATTTAACAGCGGTAGCTGCAGCTACTTTATGAATGCAATGGGGGAATGGATCTCGTCTTCTTGTGTTACTTTACAGCAAAGGTGAAAGGAAACTTCCTCCCCCTTCCCCCCACAACTTTTATTTTTAACATATCAAAGTGTTTGTTTTGCTGTTGATATCTTTGGTGGTGCTGGTTCTCTTGGGGCTTTGGCTGCTGTGAACAAATGCAAATTTTGTCAGGAAACCCAAAGGGTTTAGCTAATGCTGAATATTAATTCAAGACATTTTTCCATCTTCAGACATGTCATTAAAAGCTACAGACCATAAATCTAATTGAGATGGCAAATAACAGAGATCGGGGATGTGGAAGTTTATCTATCTTGGTTTTGTTCTGCTTCACAAACTACCAATGATATTTTGATCCTTTCCCACTTCTATATCAAGGTCCCTGCATAGAACTTATGCATATTTTTCATGCATTTCTTTCAAAATAATAATAATAATAATAATACAATATATTGCATATTATATTACTAATAATTTTGCAGTACAATGTTATAGTAAATATAGTATATTGGATATGGATATGAGAGCAGGACCATAACAAAGGCTGAGCGAAGGAATAATAATAATAATAATAATAATAATAATAATAATAATAATAATAATAAACCTTCATTTGTACCCCGAAGGACTCGGTGCGGCTTACAAGAGGCCGAGCCCAAATACAACAATAAAAACAGCAGCAGCAACAACAACACAATAACTCAAAGAAAAAAACCCCCAAAACAAAGCAATAGCATTAACAACATCTAATGACGCAATTAAAAACAATGGCCGGGCCAAATGTAATAATAAAAATTAAAAGTGCTGGGCATGACAAGGTGCGGTGTTTGGAGGGGGATGGGCATGCAGATCCTGGATCTCTGATAAAGTGCGTTGGGACATAATGCTAGGAGTTTCCTTCTTCTGGAAAGGCACACTGGAACAACCACATTTTCAAGCTCCTCCTAAAGATTGTTAGCAACAGGGCCTGCCTGATATCCTTAGGGAGAGAGTTCCAGAGTTGAGGGGCTACCACTGAGAAAGCCCTATCCCTCATCCCCACCAATTGCGCTTGTGATGCAGGTGGGATCGTGAGCAGGGCCTCTCCAGATGAATGAAGAGATCATGTGGGTTCATATACAGAGATGTGGTCATGCAGGTAGGCGGGTCCCAAATCATTTAGGGGTTTGTAGGTAAGCACCTGCACCTTGAATTGGGACCGGAAAATGAATGGAAGCCAGTGGAGGAAGATAGATGCTTTTGAATTGTGGTGTTGGGGGAAAATTCTGAGAGTGTCTTGGACCAAAAGAAGATCAAACTAATCCATACTCTTGGAAAGAAAGCCTGGTTGCTCATTGGAGGGAAGGATATTAGAGACAAAGATGAAAAACTTTGGCCAAATAATGAGAAGACATGAAAGCTTGGAGAAGACAATGATGCTGGGAAAATGGAAGGAAAAAGGAAGAGGGGCCAACCAAGGGCAAGTTGGATGGATGTTATCCTTGAAGTGACTGGCTTGACTCTGAAGGAGCTGGGGGTGGTGATGGCTGACAGGGAGCTCTGGTATGGGCTCCATGAGGTCACAAAGAGTTGGAAGCGACTGAATGAATAAACAACAACAAAGTAATATATAGTGCTTATATTGTGCTATGCCAATAATATAATATATTGTATGTACATATAACCTGTAAGCCACTCTGAGAGGCCGTTACTGGATGGTTGCATGCCAGCAGGTTGAGGGTGAATCCAGCGAAGACAGAGATCCTTTGGCTAGGCTGTCCAGCTGGGAGGGAGATCCAGCTACCTACCCTGGATGGCGAGACACTACGTCCGTTATCTTCTGTAAAAAGCCTTGGTCTCTTATTGGACCCTCTGCTCACAATGGAGGCCCAGGTCTCTGCTGTGAGCAAATCTGCATTTTTCCACCTACGTCAGGCTAGGCGACTGGCTCCCTTCCTATCTAGGAACGACCTGGCTACGGTGATTCAGGCGACGGTAATCTCGAGGCTTGACTACTGTAATGCCCTCTACATTAGCCTTCCTTTGTTAGTGATCCGGAAACTGAAGCTGGTGCAAAATGTGGCGGCTCGTCTTCTTGCCGGGGTGCCGGCGAGGTGTCGCATCACCTCAATTCTACAACAGCTGCACTGGCTTCCGATTGAGTACCGGATTACTTTCAGGGTGCTGGTACTAACCTTTAAGGCCTTATATGGTCTGGGGCCGGCGTACCTGAGGGCCCGCTTATCCCCCTACAAACCCCAGAGATTACTTCGGTCCGAGGACCAAAATTTGCTTGAAGTCCCCAACATCTGGACTTATCATCTGTCCTCTACTAGGCAGAGAGCCTTCTCGATTGTGGCCCCTTATTTATGGAATGCCTTGCCAGTTGAAACCCGAATCATCCGAGAGCTACTTGCTTTTCAGAAAGCCTGTAAAACCTTTCTTTTCCGACAAGCTTTTGATGGGTGAATAACTCGGGACTATGTCGGTTCTCGTTTTTATTGTATTTTAAAGTTGGTTGTATTGTTTTTAATCTACTGCTGTAAACCGCTCCGAGCCAAATTGGGAGTGGCAGTATACAAGTCAAATAAATAAATAAATAAATAAATAAATAAATAAATAAATAAATAAATAAAATGTATACAATCCTACTTGTACACTTATTTCAGATATGTACAGATTTTGGCCTGTTACCTTGTTCAGACTTATGCATGGATTTCTGTACATTTATTTTCACTGAAACACTCCAGAATCCTTGGAAATATACACCTGTCTAAGGCAAAATCCACTCCAATGTTTTCAAGCTGTGGATGGTGGAAGCCATGGATGCAAAAACCTATGGATACAGTGGATCACCCATATACCTAATGAATGTATTTACAATTTCTAGCATTGAGACATTAATAGAAACAGAATGCTTAAGTTTCCTTCCCCACCCCCACCCCCAGCTGCACCCAAATTGATTTGCTGTGATCTGGCAGAGTGATTAATAAATCCTCATGTTTGTTCTATTGCCAAAAAAGTCTTTCTCAACTTTAGGTGCCAGTTTTGAAGATTAATGGGACATAATGTCATAGAAGTTGACAAAGCATTTGTGAGACCTCACTACCTCTGAGGATGCCTTCCACAGATGCAGCCGAAACGTCAGGAGAAAATGCTTCTAGAACATGGCCATACAGACCGAAAAACTTACAACAGCCCAAAGGAGAAATGACTTGGAGGGAGGATGGGGCACCATTTTTCAGTCTCTCAAGTTGGGTGACAAAGGAGGAATGGCTTGGGAGGGAAGAGATGCCATTTCTTCTTCATCCTCAACTTGAGGGATTAAGAAGAAATGACTTGGGGAGAGAAGGGGTGCAGTCAGAGGTGGCCCTAGATAACTTTCAACGGTAAGCAAACAGTATTTGGCGCCCCCTCCCCCCCCCAAACCAATCACTGATATATATATTTTCTGTTCGTTGTGGGAGTTCTGTGTGCCATATTTGGTTCAATTCCATCATTGGTGGAGTTCAGAATGCTCTTTGATTGTAGGTGAACTATACATCCCAGTAACTAAAACTCGCATATGTCAAAATCTATTTCCCCCCCAAGAGCGCCTCAAGAGCGCCCCTGGGCAAAATCAACTATACTGCAAATGCTTACTTTGCGTAATGGGTTGAGCTGCCCCTGGGTGCAGTTTCTTCTTAGTCCAGTTTGCTCACAATAGACTTCATTTGACACTTTTGATTCTGTGCAAATATAGTGGCCTACAATCCTACCATAAAAAGAAGCCTAGCATCTTATGCAATGAAGAAAAAATTGAAGTGTTTCTGTACATCCAGGAAGATAAATGAAATTGGGATTGACACCAAGATCTAGGAGAACACAAAATGACCCCCACATCTTCAAACATTGCCCAATCCAGAACTACATCATGCTGGCAGTCAGGCATGTAGCCCGGGGGGAGGGGGGGCTTGAGGGGCTTCAACCCCCCGCCCTGAAATTCTCATGGTGGTTCACAAAAAGGCCTTAAAAAGGTAAAGGTCGTCCCCTGACATTAAGTCCAGTCATGTCTGACTCTGGGGTGTGGTGCTCATCTCCATTTCTAAGCCGAAGAGCCAGCGTTGTCCATAGACACCTCCAAGGTCATGTGGCCAGCATGACTGCATGGAGCGCCGTTACCTTCCCGCCGGAGTGGTACCTATTGATCTACTCACATTTGCATGTTTTCGAACTGCTAGGTTGGCAGAAGCTAGGGCTGACAGCGGAAGCTCATGCCGCTCCCCGGAATCGAACCTGCGACCTTTCGATCAACAAGCTCAGCAGCTCAGTGCTTTAACCCACTGCGCCACGTGGGGCATTATTTAAACTGTTATGTTTATTCATATCATGATCTGATCACCATACGCAATATATCCCATATGCATGGGGGTATTGGGGTAATGATACAAAAGGTTTGCTAGGGCTGACCCTCTTTCACTCAGACTCAGCCGCCCCCCCAATCGAAATCCTGGCTACCCCCCCTGAAAAAAATCCCCCCCCCCCCCGAAACGAAATCCTGGCTACGGGCCTGCTGGCAGTCATTACACCTAATTATGATTCACTTTGTGGGAATTTGGAGATGTTTCTGAGAATAAGGGTTTTTTTCTTCTGCCCTGTGAGTTTTGGCTGTCCGAAATATCCAGTTCTGGAACAATGCCCTGGGTCATAAGGAAGAACACAAACAACAACATTGGAACCAATTTAGGTTTGCCAATCTCCCTACTTTCATTTTTAAGAGCGATATGTTTTTAAACCCTCGAAGCATAGTATCTTTGTTTTTAAAGCTCCATCTCTGTCTCTTTCTTTCCATCTAAACAATTTCCAGTGCCATCTGAAGTTTCTCTGTAACTCTTTGCAGTTTAACAAATGAGATGTGACTGTGTTTTGTTTTTTTTAAGGGCAACAACAACAGAAAAGGAAAACACTCCCATTTTTGGTGTTTTTTACTCCATGTGGATGGAATTTAACTGGAACTTTAAGCAGGGGCATGAACATGTATGAGAATAGCATTCTGAAATTGTAGACGTAGATAATGCTTGCTTTCATTTACTGAATGGGTGGAATCATCCCCCACACCCATTATCCAGAACACGCGTAGCCACTTCTGGGCATCTCTAAAGGCAGTGTCCTGCAATAACCTCTACCATAGCTATCTGAATAATTTAAGGAAGGCTGTTTCCAGTTAGAATATTCTGCTTTGGCTGTTGATTTGAAGAGGGATGTCGCTACATTTAGCTGGTGGTATTTGCTTCTCTTTCCATTTTTGGAAAATACAGATCCTCATCCTATGAATGGGAGTAATGTTTCTATGGTTCCCACTTTTTAATTAAAGTTTTTAACATTGTACTAAAAGAGCACAAAGAAAAAGAAAGTGAAAAGAAAGAAAAGAAGAGAAACCAAGACAAGACTGACTTCTATCCATCTTCTCTGCAGTTATATGTGTTACATAATTATTCATTCTTGACTCTCTAATATTCACACAATTTCTCTTTTTCTATAATAAAACGCCTCTCATCACAAAAAACCAAAAGATACCAAGTCATTTTTTTTTTCATGGGTGACAAAGTCTTGAAGAGGTTTCCAGTCTTTGAGAAATCTCACCAATGACTTTTCTCTAAACAAACACGCCAGTAAAGGAGCATCTACACACAGTGGTTCTCAACTTGTGGGTCCCCAGATGTTTTGGCCTTCAACTCCCAGAAATCCTAACAGCTGGTAAAGGCTAGGATTTCTGTGAGTTGTAGGCCAAAACATCTGGGGACCCACAGATTGAGAACCACTGATTAATCCATTTATAATGTTTTGTGTAATTGTAACATGATGGCTCAATGCTATGGAATCATGGGAGCTGCAGTCTTAGAGTTTTAGTCTATAGTTTCCTCTACAAAAAAATGCTGATGCCTCTCCAAACCAAAATTCTGCATTGTTCTTGTTGATAAAGAAACTTTCTAGTTCCATCAGCAGATAAGCTTAAATCTATCTATCTATCTATCTATCTATCTATCTATCTATCTATCGAGTCTGAAAAAGTGATGGGGATCAGGGAGAAGGAGAGGGGAGGAGAATTTCATGAGTGCACTAGCTATAAAGAGGTGCATCTCCTGGGTGTATGGTTGTTGGGAGAAAAATGGAAAAGATAAGAGCAGTGTGGACCATCTTGAGCTGAATGGGGTAGAAAATAAACAATAAGTGAGTGAATTCAACATAACTTTATTGCATGGAAGAGGAAACATTGAAACAGGACCATCAATCAACATTGAAACAGGACCATCACACAATGTTGAGTGCATCTCAATGTATGTTTGCTTCCTTCCTGTGATTAACCTACCTCCTGCTATTGATAGGAAAAACTCTTCAGTAACTATCAATACCATAACGTTCCCATTGTTTCAATGCTGGTTTGCATCACTTTTGTGAAAAAATCCTAATATGCAATTAAAACCAGATCTGCAAGTTGATCATAGATCTGAACCGGAAAACCTGGAGATTTCTAAAGGGAACACTTTTCTGGGCATGTGTAGGTCCTCCATTGCAACTCAGTGGTCAACTTCCCCACAGAGTGACACTGGAGGATATAGAGATTACTGAAGAAGTGTTCTCTTGTTTTAAAAAAAGAATCTAGGATTATTTTGATTTTTGATTTTTCCACTTTGCAAGAGCCCAATGTCCCTAACACGAGTTAATGTGAAGGCTTGACTGTGATATTTCTGAGCAGAAATATATTCCTTCCACAATGTAAATTTCATAATTAGGCATGAAAAGAGGAAGACAGTCCCTTGTCCCATGCCATAGGCATCAGAAGATGGATGTTGTGGCTTTTTGGAAACATGAGAAGCTGAAATTCATTCTTCTGGAGAATACAGGCACTGAATTCTCTTGATCTAAGTTGGCCTACAATAACCCAAAGGGATATTAGATTTCTTAGGAACAAAATTGATTTTGCTGAAATGTACTTAAACAGTTCTGTTACGACAGCTGCCTCCCTTCTCTCTGGTGTACTTGCTGGCCTTTTTAATGACCATGTTTCCTCTCCCTGCTGAGTGACCTGTGCCACTCACCTCACATCTCTTGTGACCAGTTCTGCCAATATAAACTCAGCAGAGAGGCTGTGGGGAAGGCAGTGTGTGCATGTGTGAGTACTAGTAGCTGAGTAAAAGAGGTCTGAAGAGGGGGGAAAGCATTCACGTTCTCTGTCGTTCTTGTTTAAAACAACAACTATGGCAACAACAACCTGTTTTTGTACTTGGATTGGCTGGAGTGACCTTTGGCTGACTGTGATTCTTCTTCTTTTTGTTGGCTCCATCCCCTGGAGTTTCCTATCAAATCCTTTTCTACTATGAGCTTTACAAGGGACAGCTGCACTGACACCATGCTTACCACCTGCTGAGGAACAAGCTCTGGCTTTACATGCAAGGAAAGAAACAAACAAAGAGAGAGAGAGTAACGTGAATAAGACACAAAGGCATTCTGTGATGATGTCGAGCATCCTCTTGCTACTGGGAACTGTTTTATGACTGTGGACATCAGCTAATAACCTTCTTGAGTAGTCCTAAGTAGATCAAATCCATTGAATTAACTGTTGATCAGCATATAAATCCTATGCTTTACTCTACTTGGAACAACCATTAAATTTCAAAACAGTGGGGGGTTTTGGAACATACTTAAGTTCACTTCATCCATTTTGTTTCTTATTGAAAGTGAGTCTAGAAAATGTCTATTGACTAGTTGGGGAATCCCTGAGGGACCTCACTCCCTGAATCCATTTTTTAGTATCAAATTTCTTATGTTTGTGTGTCAGAAATGACTTGAGAAACTACAAGTCACTTCTGGTGTGACAGAGTCTCAAATAGA
This sequence comes from Anolis sagrei ordinatus, assembly GCF_025583915.1. Classification (NCBI taxonomy): domain Eukaryota; kingdom Metazoa; phylum Chordata; class Lepidosauria; order Squamata; family Anolidae; genus Anolis; species Anolis sagrei. The sequence goes on from NW_026847549.1 coordinate 12,234,343, forward strand.
CCCATTGAAAGAATGAGATATACTCAAATTAGGCTTGTAATGCAGCAATGTTTACAATGGGCCTATTAGCAAATTAGTCTTTCTCCACCTCAATATAATAATTGTAGGAAACTACCTTCACCTGCCAAATGGACCTTAGGGATTATTGCTAGCCTTGTATCAACCAAGGGTAGGAAAGATTGCCCTCCAGATACTCTTGTTGTGTACCTTTGAGTTGTTTCTGACCTTGGCAACCCTAAGGCAGTCCTACCACAGTTTTCTTGTCAGAATATATTTTCCATTGCCTTTCTTTGATGCTGAGTTTCTGACTTGATGAAGGTCACCCAATGGGTTCAATTGCCAAGTAATAGTTTGAATACTGGTCTTGGTGTTTAGTCCAACACTCAAACCATTACAACACAATGGCTACTCCTCCAGATGCTACTAGCTATAAATTCCCTTGCCAGCAAAGCCATCAGTGAGGAATCCTGGAGTTTTTGATTCAACAGCATCCCACAAATATACTCCACATAACAAGAACAAGTATGCAGATATATTGCATTTATGGTTAATTTTATACAGATCCTTTCATCTGATACTCATTGTGTCTTCCAGAGGGAGAAAGGATTTACACATTTAGCTATGGTGTTGGAAATGTCATGAAAACCTACCACAACCCAAACACCCAACCACACATACACACAAACAGAAACTACTTGTGACACACTTTCAGGGAACCAGTCATGCATTTATATGTGTGTGGGGAATATAATATGTTTCCCCAATAATCCTATCTGCAAGCAACAGATGGCAACAATTCCCAACAGGAGTTGGGACACTAAAATATGGCTTCTTGGCTGATGTCCATTAAACGAACAATCATCTCTGGTTCTCGCCCTTTAATGGACGCTTCATCAATTTAAGAAGGTAATCTATTTCTCCTCAATGAAATCAATTGCTGTGGTGCAATATGGAATGAGAGGGCTCATCTGAGTTAAATGTGTATTGATCCCTTAAAAAAAAGCAGTTCATTGAAGCAGCTGAACCAACCTTCTTGATTTTATTTTCCTGATGAGATATGTGGGCTTGGACAATGTAGTCAGACTTGTCTGACTGACTATTTTTGAGAGAGGATAGTTTTAGGGAAGTGTAAAATCCAGAGAGAGATTTCAGTACAGAAATGCTGGCTTTGCCCTGAAATTCTATGCATTCCCTCCCAAAACTGGAGTCTTGAAATTGAAAATATTTATCTTGAAATTTTGTTTAAAAATAAGTTTAGTAGTAGCTTTGTGAAATTTGTCCACCTTATGGAGTTTGTTCTATGATAGCATGTAGATTCCCTGCCAATGAGATCGTATATATCCACTCTCAGTGTTAGTCCATAGTATGACTGGTTCTGCATTGATCATACATTACAGTTTGAGCTGCATACAACTTCAATGTATGGGTCTACACTGACCATATAATGCAGTTCAAAATGCATTATACAGCAAGTGTATATTCAGCCTCAGTTATCTATCAAACACAGCGGTTCTTAACCTGTGGGCTGCAGACCATCAGTAGGCCATGAGGATGAAAATCTGGTCTGTGAGCCTCCTTCCTCTTTATTTATTTATTTTATTAATTTTATTTCTGCTCCTTTTATACCACCTGACACTCCTTCCCTGTCATAACCATGGCATATCAGAATCAGAAAGTAGAGCTGATGTGGTCTATCCAATGCAATTTTCTGAATCAGTACCACAAATTGAATCTAAAGTTTACCACAAACTGATTCTTACTCTTTTGGCACTAATGTTGGAGAATGGTCCCTGGTCAAAAAAGATTGGGAACCACTGATTTAACAAGAAGAACCAATGTGAGAATGGCCTTCAGAATGTTGGGACTCAGTCTGTGTTTGAGCCTGAATCTGTGATTGTGTTTCCCCCTTCTAATGTTTCTGGGTTTGACTTGGGTAGTGAACCTGATGTGATCTACGAGGATGAGGTGCAAAATGGAGACACTTTGGACAATAAGGTTACTGAAGACTCTGATCAAGAAGGGTCAGGGGAAAGGCTAAGTTATCATGAAAAAGTTCTTGTCACAGTCAGGGAAGAAAGTTTACTCCCTTCTTCAAGCTTGAGTTTGCAAGATAGTTTCACACCTGCTGTTGCTAATGAGGAGAAAGATAAGACCAGTCGCCGTCTGGAAATCAGCCAGAACCATTGAGAGGCCCAATGTTTACACAGGTCAGAAAGAATTTGACAGTTAAGGCCAAAAACTGGGGGGGGGGGGAGGAACCAGTTTTTGGGACTTAAATTGAGCTCTTACAGAATTTTCTTTAGACCAGGCATCGTTTGGAATCTAGTTCAAGTCACCTGGATATTCCTGTTTCATGTGGCCTCGATTCATGGTTTTTCAAGTGGCTAATTAACAGTGGCTAGTCTGTTCATGGTTTTATTTTAAGGGCTTTTGGGCTATTCATTGCATTTGGATTATTTCTGCAAGCTTTGGGACATTGTTATTTCTTTGGACACTGCTTATGTTGCTGCTTTATTTGGCTTTTTGCTTTTGGACTTCTACTTATTTTTATAATCTTCTCTTTTATTGGCTCCAGTTATTCTACAAATAAAAAGGACTTTTCCTTCATTCAAGATGTGGTATAATTAATGATTAGAGGGTCCTATTCCGGTTCTAGGATGCAACACAGGATAACCCATTTAAAGTTTGGATTAAAATCCTAAGCATGGCATAGAAGCCATCAGCTACCATTGTCTCTAGATTCCAAATTGGAACACAATGCTAGTGAACGAAAGAAAAACAAATGGTGTGAACAGCAAACCATTTCTGACAACCTCTCTCGATATTTTCTGAGGATCTCATGAAGGTATGTGTAGGATCATCTGAGATATTTATTACTTTGTCAGAACTAGAGTTAAGTCTAAATGAGGTTATTTCTTTATGCACACATACATTAAAAAGACACCCTTTAGGGGATATGGATTCTCCTAGGCTTGTTCAAAGTTTGACTTCCATAAATAGAAGGAATGATCTGATGAAACCTTGATCAAGAGAATATTGTTAACCTTTCTCTGTGGACTTGAAGGTGATCCTAGAACATAAATCTTGAGCTGCACCAGGATGCAAGGAAATGAAGCGGAGGAGAAGCAAGAAATGAGCCTAACAAGGGTAAATGTACACAACTGCTTATTTGATGTTTTAAAATGTTTGAAATTTGTCCTTCTACTAATATGGTGTATGAATCTCCAAAAATATCACAGAGACATCTTTGCTGGATGAAAACCAGGTTTCAAACCCCTTTTGTTATTTCACTTTTATCGTTATCCTTGGTGAATGCTAAGTGGAGTAATGAACAATTTTGAGCTTGTGTGTTTTTAAGTGAAGCCCTTTTTAAAAAGATGAGAGAATTAAAGCCTTCCGAGGGTTCCAATTATTTTAATGATGCTCCCCTCTGTTTTTTGTTATCTTTTTAATTGGTGAATTTGGAGATTCCTAGAGTATTCTGCTTTGTGTTGGAATTGGGGTGCTTTGTAGTATACACATATTACTCATTTGATACGACTATCCCCAGCTCAAATAATGATTCTGTTAAAAGGGAAAAAAAATAAAGTAGGGTAGATTGTCTGTGCAAATCCTTACTAAAACTGTCATGCAAGTAAATGTCCCATGCTTGAAGACTGGCCACCCCCCACCTCAAATGAAGTCAGAACAATATTTCAATGGGTCTGAACTTTACCAGGCCTTTAGTTTTCTCTGGCAAAGAGTGCAGTTTTGTTGGTTATTCGTTCAGTCACTTCTGACTATTTGTGACCTCCTGGACTAGCCCACGCCAGAGCTCCCTGTCAGGCCGTCGCCACCCCCAGCTCCTTCAGAGTCAAGCCAGTCACTGCAAGGATACCATCCATCCATCATGGTCTGCCCTTCTTCCTTTTTCCTTCCATTTTCCCCAGCATCATCTTCTCCAAGCTTTCCTGACTTCACATTATGTGGCCAAAGTACTTCATCTTTCCCTCTAGTATCCTTTCCTTCAGTGAGCAGTTGAGCTTTATTTCCTGGAGTATGGACTGGTTTGCTTTTACCTCACCAAAAAAAAAAAAAAAGAAAGTCAAATCAAGTCCAAACTCACCTGAAGCAAGGATGACTAAATTAAGGCTGGATCTTCACTGCTACATAATCCAGATTATAAAAAACAGAGAATACAGATTATTCGATTTGGATTATAAGAGTCTACCCTGCCATATAATCCAGTTCAAAGCAGATAATCTGGATTTTATATGGCATTGTAGAAGGGGCCTAATGCTGTGGTTCTCAGTCTTCCTACTGCCGCAACACCTTAATACAGTTTTTCATGTTGTGGTGACCCCCAATCATAACATTATTTTCGTTGCTACTTCATAACTGTAATTTTGCTACTGTTATGAATTGTAATGTAAATATCTGATATGCAGGATGTATTTTCATTCACTGGACCAAATTTGGCACAAATATCAATACACCCAAATTTGAATACTGGTGGGGTTGTGTGTGTGTGTTTGTGGTTGTAGTTGCTGGAATTTATAATTAACCTACAATCAAAAAGCATTTAGAACTTCACCAATGATGAAATTGAACCAAACTTGGCACACAGAACTCCTATGACCAATACTGGAAGGGTTTGGTGGGCACTGATTTTGAGTTTTGGAGTTGTAGTTCACCTACATTCGCATCGAATGTGGACTGAAACAATGATCGATCTGGACCAATCTTGGCACAAATATTCAATATGCCAAATGTCAACACTGGTGGAGTTTGGGGGAAAAAAGACCTTGACATTTGGGAGTTGTTTCTGCTGGGATTTATAGTTCACCTACAAGCAAAAAGCATTCTGAACTTCACAAATGATAGAAATGGGCAACTTCCCACATAGAACCTTCACGACGAATAGAAAATACTGCGTTTTCTGATTGTCTTTGTGACCTCACTGACAGCTCCCTTGCAGCCCCCCTGGGGTCCTGACCCCCAGGTTGATAAACACTGATTTAAGTCATGTTTCCCTCTAATCTCACAGACCTGCTACACTTTGCATGCTCTCTCCTGTGCCCCAAAAGTGGGGGTAGGTTTAACCCCTCATTAACCTGTTTCAATGTATTTGCCTCAGCTTGCTTAGAATGCTACTACTGAAAACTCATCTTCAGCAGTGGCTGAGCTAGGCTAGGGAGACTGCTGAGAGCCGCTGACCTCCATCTCATCTGCTGGCCCCTTCAGCAACTCCTCATCCTCGCTATCAGAGCTGGATTGACACCAAGGTAAAGCAAAAAGAAATCTTCTCTGAGCAAATCTTGTCAAGAAAAACCATAAGTCAAAAATGACTCGGAGCCACACAGCAACATATTATACTTGGGACTAACAAAGAAGATTCAAGACTTAATCCTTAAAGGTCCCTTCTTTACAAGAAGCTAGACACAAAATTATAAACCATGTTGTGACTGTGACACATACACTGTCAATGAACCACAAAATGTCCCACCTTCCATGAAGCCTCTCAGACTCTACAGCTGATATGACTGCGAGCACTTTCCAAGATATTTCCAAATGTTATATTGTCGCTACTTGATATTCATGAAGAAGGACGCAGCCATCTGGGTGTATGGAACGTGTCATTAGCAAAACCAGTTTGAAATGTAATGCTCCTTCTGTGATGAGCTACATTCTTTTCTCCCCCTCCCCTCCATCCCCCAACAGATACTCCTCAGAGCTTCTTCCTCAAATGTCAGCAATGAGTGTATCTTCCCATTGCCTTTGCTGGAAATTTGAACAACGTGTGGCCAAAATGAAATTTTTCAAATGTATCCATTCTCCACAATTTTACCCAAACCTTTTGTTTTAATATAGCCATTTTCTCTTACAATAAGAAGTTACTATGTGCGTATTTCTGAATTAAATGCACCCATGACTTGCTACAGGAACGAGCATGCTTTCAAGGTTCTGGACACAGTATTGTCTTTTATCAGCAAAATGCAATTACAAAGGTAATTGGCTCCTATATATAAGCGTGATGCTTTCTTGGCTCTGCTGCCTCTTTTTGCTGGAACTCAGTCCAGCTTCTACACTCCCTCTCAATGTGTTTTCTCATTGGAGCCAATAGCCTAGTCATCATTCACAGGATTGGCTTGGCAAGCCAAACCCACAGATGCTGGCCTCCAGAAGCGAGAACTTTGCAGCAGAGCCTTGCTGGATCCACAATTGGCAAGGATTCCTAGCATGTATTCTTCTGTCGAGTTGCCACCAAAGCTGTTAAGGGTTCAAATGTTCCAGCAAAACTCTTATTTAAAAAAGGGAAAGGAAAGAAGTATGCACAGATTTTATTTGGCTTCTACAACTTGAAAATAAACTCCCATTTCATCTGTCCTCATGTTTCGAGAACATCTCAGCAGTCTTTTCTCATGGATTGTTTTCCCTAGCTCTTAGTAAATGGCAAAAATATGTGTCATTTACAGAGTTAAAGTGTAAGGTTAACAACTAAAATGCCTCCAAAATCACAATTCTTGAGCAGCAAAATGGTTTTAGCTCATTGGAGAGAAAACAATGGAAGAGCAGGGGAAGAGGAGAAGAAACAGTAGAGGAAGGGAGGAAGATACAATTACCCAAGCACAATTTAAATACTCAAAGGTAAGAGAAAGTTGAATAAACCAACTGCTTTTCTCAGTTACCCAGCACAGCAACTTATTTCTTATTAAGCAAAAAAGTGAACGTCTGAACTTAAGGAAATCCCATAGACAAAAATGCTAAGTCCTATCCTGCTTTAGTTTCTATTCATTTTATGAATGTCATAAAAGGGATGTAATTTTTTTTCTTAAAGGAATAAATATAATTTGATTGGTTTTGGTTCCAATGCAAGAAATTCAGCATTTTCATCTTATACTTGGAAGTATAAGACTGGGGTGAAAATTGCTGGAAGAAACATTAACAACCTTAGATATGCTGATGATACCACTCTGATGGCCGAAAGCGAGGAGGAGCTGAGGAGCCTTCTAATCAAGGTGAAAGAAGAAAGTCCAAAAGCTGGGTTGCAGCTAAACATCAAAAAAACCAAGATTATGGCAACAAGAATGATTGACAACTGGGAAATAGAGGGAGGAAACGTGCAGCGTGACAGACTTTGTATTTCTAGGTGCAAAGATTACTGCAGACGCAGACTTGGCCAGGAAATCAGAAGACACTTACTTCTTGGGAGGAGAGCAATGACCAATCTCGATAAAATAGTGAAGAGTAGAGACATCACACTGGCAACAAAGATCACATAGTTAAAGCAATGGTATTCCCCATAGTCACCTACGGATGTGAGAGCTGGACCATAGGGAAGGCTGAGCGAAGGAAGATAGATGCTTTTGAACTGTGGTGTGGAGGAAAGTGCTGAGAGTGCCTTGGACTGCCAGAAGATCCAACCAGTCCATACTTCAGGAAATAAAGCCATGCTCATTGGAGGGAAGGATAGTAGAGGCAAAGATGAAGTACTTTGGCCACATCATGAGAAGAAAGGAAAGCTTAGAGAAGACAATGATGCTGGAAAATGGAAGGAAAAAGAAAGAGGGGCCGACCAAGGGCAAGATGGATGGTTGGCATCCTTGAAGTGACTGGCTTGAGCTGGGGGAGGTGATGGCTGACAGGGAGCTCTGGCGCGGGCTGGTCCATGAGGTCACGAAGAGTCGGAAATGACTGAACGAATGAACAACAACAACACTTGAAGTATAATCCAGTCATGTGCCAAAAAAGTTCAAAATTGACAATTTTTGACTATTTTTGAGCATTGTTCCCATATCTAGATGACTAGGAGTCATCTTGAAGATGCAGTCAGGCCTCTTCTACACTGCCATATAAAATCCAGAATATCTGCTTTGAACTGGATTATATGACACTGTAGTCATATAACCTAGTTTAAAGATGATAATGTGATTATATGCTTTGATAATCTCAGTTATATGGCAGTGTAGAAGGATCTTCAGAAACAGAAACCCAAACGTGTTGCTCACAAACTAAAAAAAAACCCTACACTATCCTTTTCCTTTTTTGCCCTCAAACCCCCAAATACAGCCTATTGCAACTCATGTCTATCTGCAATTGAATGTTGCCTATGTGATCCGAAAGATACCTGACTTCAGCAGGTCTGAGAGGGATGAGAAACTGCAATCTGTTGAGACATATTTGAGTTATTTTGCCATAATTGGTTTGGCAGGAGCTTCAGTCAGAGATATCTTTTTCACAGATTGTCTCTGAATGAATAAAAGGTTTGCTTTGAAATGTAATTAATGCTGCGTTCAGCTGTGAGACTTTCTCACATTGTCAAAAGGAACTGGAAGGAGGTGGACTCAAAAAAGAACAGAACATGGACACTGAAACCTGATATGATTCCAAGAAAGGAATGCACTCTCTTTCCCTGTAATCCCAAATAAATGACCAGGTCACCCAATTTGGGCTGTATCTACACTGTCCTATATCCCAGGATCTGATCCCAGATTATCTCCTTATCCCAGATCATCTGGCAGTGCAGACTCATATAATCCTGTTCAAAGCAGATAATCTGGGATCAGATCCAGGGATATAGGACAGTGTAGATTCGGCCTCAGTCTCTACTAAAGTAGAGTACCCATTGAATCAATTAGAATTACCTATGTGTTGAATCACCATTCAGCAATTGATTCAATGGATCTGCCCTAGTTACAACTAGCCAGCAAGATTCAAATTATGAAGCTCAGCATTCATCGATGATGTATAATTCTCTGTCAGTGGTTTACTTATGCCACTTGATTATCTGAGATTGCGAAAACAGCTTTTGTACATTTCCATTTGCACAATGGGACATAAAGCAGGCATGCTGGCAAAATACCATTAACAATTTAGCCCAATGTAAATAAATCCAGAGCCATTGTTTACATGAGCAGGAACTGCAGTCACTCCTCTGGATGGCACAGACATTACCTCCTCTGTGTTGCCACTACTCCTATATGGCCACAGAGCTCCATGAGAGCTTCTGGCCATCTTTGGAACCTCTGCTGACATTAGAAAAGGGAACTCTTGTGATCAAAAGGAGGAGAAGATGTTCCTCTTTGATTCCAATTATGTGGGTGCCCAGTTCTGGCATCTGCAAAAGTGGGCACACAACCAGAAGGGAGAGATTGTCTGGTCACATGACCACCTCTGCTAATGTCAAAATTGGGCATTCACATGATCAGGAAGAAGGAGGGGGATGATCTTGTTTCTTGCTGGAGGTTGTGTAGATGTCCCATTCTGATGTCAGCAGAGCCATCTGCAATGGCTAAGCACTCTCACTGAGTTCTATGCTCAGATAGGAGTGGCAGTGACACAGCCATGATTCATCACTTTCCCTGCACTGATGAGTGTAAGGAAAGAATGATGGCACCATAGTCCCATGTGGACAGCGTATCACCAAACTAAACCCGATCTAGCAGTTCAGAATGTCCTGAAGCTACAGGGTACTCTGGCATTTCCAGCAAACTCCAGAATACCTCCTGACTTTTCCTAAAGCAGGGCAAAGCTGGTTGAAAGATAAAATCCCTGGCGTGTGCACCATAAAAGCAGGAAGCCTTCCACTCACAGTGAACATGAAGGCTTATGTAGATAAGCACTTGGTTACACATGTCAATATTCAGAATAAAGAAACTCTGATGTATCTACCATGTAGTTTGAGTGTAAATTTACACCATGCAAGCATAATCTTAGGGTAAATATATTAAGTCATGGCCACATTCATGAGGCTTACCGATCCAAACGTATCTCTCCTTATGAACCATCTAGGACTTTAAGAACCATCTAGCCACCTTGTCTCTCTCCTGAGGAATCTGTACAAGGACCAAGTAGCAACAGTAAGAACTGACCACGGAACAACAGACTGGTTCAAGATTGGGAAAGGCGTACGGCAAGGCTGCATACTCTCACCCAACCTTTTTAACTTGTATGCAGAACACATCATGTGATGTGCGGGGCTTGATGAATGCAAAGCTGGGGTGAAAATTGCTGGAAGAAACATTAACAACCTCAGATATGCAGATGACACCACTCTGATGGCCGAAAGTGAGGAGGAGCTGAGGAGCCTTCTAATCAAGGTGAAAGAAGAAAGCGCAAAAGCCGGGTTGCAGCTAAAAATAAAAAAACCCAAGATTATGGCAACAAGAATGATTGACAACTGGGAAATAGAGGGAGAAAATGTGGAGGCCGTGACAGACTTTGTATTTCTAGGTGCAAAGATTACTGCAGATGCAGACTGTGGCCAGGAAATCAGAAGACGCTTACTTCTTGGGAGGAGAGCAATGTCCAGTCTCGATAAAATAGTAAAGAGTAGAGACATCAGACTGGCAACAAAGATCCGCCTAGTCAAAGCCATGGTATTCCCTGTAGTCACCTAGGATGTGAGAGCTGGACCTTAGGGAAGGCTGAGCGAAGGAAGATCGATGCTTTTGAACTGTGGTGTTGGAGGAAAGTTCTGAGAGTGCCTTGGACTGCGAGAAGATCCAACCAGTCCATCCTCCAGAAAATAAAGCCCGACTGCTCATTGGAGGGAAGGATACTAGAGACAAAGTTGAAGTACTTTGGCCACATCATGAGGAGACAGCAAAGCCTAGAGAAGACAATTATGCTGGGGAAAGTGGAAGGTAAAAGGAAGAGGGGCCGACCAAGGGCATGATGGATGGATGGCATCCTTGAAGTGACTGGACTGACCTTGAAGGAGCTGGGGGTGGTGATGGCCGACAGGGAGCTCTGGCGTGGGCTGGTCCACGAGGTCACGAAGAGTCAGAGATGACTGAATGAATGAACAACAACAGGACTTTAAGATCATCTGGGGAGGCCCTGGGGATCCTGCCTTCCTCGCAGATGCATTTGGCGGGGACGAGAGACAGGGCCTTCTCAGTGGTGGCCCCTCGGCTATGGAACGTCTTCCCCAGGGATATAAGATTGGCTCCCTCCCTTCTAACATTCCGCAAAATGGTTAAGACCTGGCTCTTCAAGCAAACTTTTTCTACTGGAGCATAATTAGATGTAAACGAATATATGGAATGACTGAAGATGCAACTGGACAACGATTGTAGTAAGAAAATGCAGAGGATCCTGTTTTTACAGATATATTTGCTTTTTATATTACCTTTTAAATGTTAAATTGTTTTTATAATTGTTTTAACTGTATTTTAATATTTGTTATGGCATCGAATCGCTGTCAACTATGAACCACCTTGAATCATCTCTGGCTGAGAAAGGTGGTATACAAATGCGGTAAATAAATAAATAAAATAAGTATGATATTTTTCATAATTTGTGACTATTTAGGAAGTAAGACACCCTATTTAGACAATGTGCCATACTTTGGCTAGTGCAATTGTAATAACAAATGCTGGCGCAACACTTAGTTACTAGAGCAGACTAAGCCCAGTAAGCCATATTGTCTTTGTCAGTGTCGCCTCTGAACATTATAGAACATGCAGATCTTGATGTTGTCAGAAAAGACAGATTATATTAGCATAGCAATTGGCAGGGCATTTCAAATGTTGGACTTCTTTCTGTTCAAGTAATTATCAGTAAATTACTTCCTTGTGTGTTTGTAGCTGCCAAGAGAGATCTGGGGGTGTTTGCTTCGGTTTGGCTTTGCACAATTAGTCAGACAGACCCTAGGACTGCTGAGGCAACGTGATGTATGAAACTGAGTACTTTGAGAAGGATACTGTAAATGAAAGTGGAGTGAACTAGGGGAGAGACAGAAGCTTTAACTCCACTGTATATCCTAACTCTGGCTTCAACTTGGACTGTGAACAAGCTGTTATTTTCCACATGGGAGTCACAGTGAGGCACTAAAATGCCAGCCTTCATCCGTCATAATGTCATGGCTTGTATTAAAATGTCTTGAGGGACCCCTGGGAAGGACGGACAAAAGGCATCAAATCAATTCTCAAGCAATCACAACAGTTTTTGGAAGCTGAGGCCTATATGAAAGTTTTTGGACAGCAAAAAGGGACATTCTCAATAAGGGTCTTCCTCAAGGGAGGAAAGGATTTAGAAACGGCCGTGGAGTTGACTCTTCTGTCAGGCAGAACATATGGGGAAGTGTATCTGGGTTATTCTTTAGTCTGTTTCTTTCCCAAAGACATTTTTATAGCCAAGCTTCTCAAAAATTACTCCACAGAGTGACTTTTTTTTTTAAAAAAAATAAACTGACAGGTATGGATCATTGTATTTATAAAATGAACTCCTCTGCCTTATTTATTTATTTAGCAATTTTGTATACCGGTCTTCTCCCCTCTATCGGGGGACTCGGGCCGGTTTCCAACAATAAAATCACAAAACAATCATTAAAAACATCATATAACATATTCAATTAAAACGTTATAACAGCAAAATGCAATCACATAATAACAATGGTCAGTCGTCATAGTGAATTCGTTGTCCATCATTCATCGTCATCTATCCGATCACAGAAATATTGATTCACTCGTCGAAAGCCAAACCCCATAGCCAGGTTTTCACCCGTTTTCTGAACGACAGAATGGAGGGGGCAGTTCTGATCTCCAGTGGGAGAGAGTTCCAGAGTCGAGGGGCCACCACTGATAAGGCCCTGTCCCTCGTCCCCACCAGACGCGCCTGAGAGGCCGGTGGGACCGAGAGCAGGGCCCCTCCAGACGATCTTAACAACCTAGATGGGTCATAGGAGAGAATACGTTCGGACAGGTAAACAGAGTTTTATATTATTATTATTATTATTAACTTTATTTACCCCCGCTAGCATCTCCCGAAGGACTCGATGCGGCTTACAAAGGCCAAGGCCTCAACACACAATATAACAATACAACAACTAAGGCAAATTAAAACAATTAAAGCAATATAAACAACAAGCAATAAACAATACACTAAACACAATAAAACTGGGCCGGGCCAGAGTAATGGGTACAGGATTAAAAGTGCTGATGTGACAGGAGGTATATAAGGCTTATAGGGCAAGTGCAGAGTGCAATGTGCAGCAATCTTAGTTCTCATAAAGTGCTTATGGGACTTGGTATTGGAGATTTCCTAATCTGGGAAGGCACATCGGAACAGCCAGGTCTTCAAGTTCTTTCTGAAGACTGCCAATGTAGGGACCTGTCTAAGATCTTTGGGGAGGGTGTTCCAGAGTTGGGGGGGCACCACAAAGTTTAGGGCTTTATAGGTTAACACCTTGATTCAGAACTGGGATTGGCAATACAAGACCCTCACTTTCCCTTCTGCTATTGCCCTTCTTTACTAGAGCAAAGGTGCCAAAACATCTGGGGATTCAGATACGAGATACAAGATTTGAATGTAGACATAATAATGCCAACCCAGAATGTATTCATTTATTTATTTCATATACTTGTACCCCACCCTCTCACCCCCGAGGGGGACTCAGGGCGGCCTCACAGCAAACACTATTCGGTGCCATCAAACAATCAAGAAATTCATTGAAGCAAAGGTCTCACAGCCTAAGTCTTGAGTTTCCTTCTAAAGGACAGGAGGGAGGTGGCTAATCTGATGTCTTTGTGAAGGGGATTACACAGACGGGGAACCACTATTGAGAAGGACCTGTCTCTTGTCTCCATCAATCGCGTTTGCGATGGTGCTACTGGAGCTCTTCTGAATCTAGTCCCTATTATATTGGGGTCCACTCAAATACCCCTCTTTTCGCATCTGTCACTTCCTCATTCAGCCAACTTACCTAGTGATGTCAATACAGTGCAACCATAAAGGAATGCAGTGTATCATGATTGCTGAGGATGTGGAAGTTTCTAGTGTAGAAAATTTAGAATACTGATTCTACTTGTATGCATTTTGTAGATGTGTTCCATGTGTTTTTACTTTCTAAAACTGTTTGTGCTTCATCCTCAAATATAATTTCCATAGAGTTCTTAGACACATCTGCAAGAACTTAGTTTTCCATACTATCCATCATTCTGTTCAACAGTATCCCCTAGATATTAAACACGTCCATTTTGGCACTATTGTACATAGATTTCAATATTTCAGTGGTTTCATTTTAGTTTATTCATCTCTTTATTTGAAGCCTATGAGCATTATTAATACACAAAGAGGGCTTCTGTAGGTTTGGTATATGTATTAGTAATTTTCACAACATTTTCCATTTTTAGAGTCCAGCATTATGATGCAACTTGGAGAAGCCTATTACATTGCAACAAGTTTTTCCCATAATATCACTAATGGTTTATGTTACAACTTATATAACATTCTCATACATTTTAACACTTGTTTGTATTATCACATAAATTACCAAAAATCTTAGTCTGGCATCATTACAGGAAGAAATTGAAGCAATCCTGCCTGTTAACCTTTACACAGAGGTGGAACTTTGGATACGATGCTTTGGGGCACGAACAGCAAATTAGCTTCTCTGTAAAGTTCTCTAATAGGAGCAAGGTGGACTTGTAAAGCATAATGATCTAAATAATTCAGGAAGCACATATTGATTTATCATGAAATTTTATAGGCTGTAAACTAGCAGGGCACAACGTTACACCATGTCTGAAAGAATTTGATCACTTCGTACTGGAAGATGATCCCGTCAACCTTTTAGTGAAGTATTAGACTTGCCATAGGAGTTTTGCCTACAGCACAGATTGCAAAGCAGAAAGGAAACAGCGAAGGAATTTGGAGGAACACAACAAAACCCGATTGATCATACTAGCAACATTTATCCATATGGATCTGCACATTAATAACTGGGATAATAGTAATAATAATAATAATAATAAAAATATAACTTTCATGCTAGATGAGTAAAAAATATGTTTTGGAAAATAAAATTGTGCAGTTCTGAATATTCTGTTCAGCAATAAGAGTTCCTAGACATACTCTTTGAACTGGTTTCCTTATAATTGATTTTTTTATTTTTAAAAAAATATTAAAAACAACAAATAAAAGTAAACTGTTGTGACCTGATGGAAATAACTGCAAAGTTTATGCTATCAATCATACTAAGAATTAGGAGCCCCCAAAGACAATGGGTTAAATGGGTTGTTGTAGGTTTTTTTGGGCTTTATGGCCATGGTCTAGAGCAGTGTTTCTCAACCTGGGGGTCGGGACCCCTGGAGGGGTCGCGAGGGGGTGTCAGAGGGGTCACCAAAGACCACCAAAAAACACAGTATTTTCTGTTGGTCATGGAGGTTCTGTGTGGGAAGTTTGGCCCAATTCAATCATTGGTAGGGTTCAGAATGCTCTTTGATTGTGAAGTTTGGTCCAGATCCATCATTCTTTGAGTCCACAGTGCTCTCTGAATATAGGTGAACTACAACTCCCAAAACTCAAGGTCAGTGCCCACCAAATCCTTCCAGTATTTTCTGTTGGTCATGGGAGTTCTGTGTGCCACGTTTGATTCAATTCCATCATTGGAGGAGTTCAGAATGCTCTCTGATTGTAGGTGAACTATAAATCCCAGCAACTACAACTCCCACAGGACAAAATCAATACCCTCCCCCAATCCCACCAGTATTCAAATTTGGGCGTATTGGGTATTTGTGCCAAATTTGGTCCAGTGTATGAAAATACATCCTGCATATCAGATATTTACATTGCTATTCATAACAGCAGCAAAATGACAGTTATGAAGTAGCAATGAAACTAATTTTATGGTTGGGGGTCACCATAACATGAGGAAGCGTATTAAGGGGTCGTGGCATTAGGAAGGTTGAGAACCACTGGTCTAGAGGCATTCTCTCCTGACGTTCCGCCTACATCTATGGCAAGCATCCTCAGAGGTAGTGAGGTCTGTTGGAACTAGGAAAAAGGGTTTATATATCTGTGGAATGACCAGGGTGAGACAAAGGACTCTTGTCTGCTGGAGCTAGGTGTGAATGTTTCAACTGACCACCTTGATTAGCATACAATGGCCTGACTGTGCCTGGGGCAAACTTTTGTTGAGAGGTAATTAGATGTCCTTGCCTGTTTCCTCTCTGTTGTTGTGCTGTTGCAATTTTAGAGGGTTTTTTAATACTAGTAGCCAGATTTTGTTCATTTTCATGGTTTCCTTTCTGTTGAAATGGGTTAAATCCTTGTGCCAGCAGGACTGCTGACTAAACGGTCAATGATTTGAATCCAGGGAGTGGGGAAGCTGGTCTGAATGAGAAGCTGGTCTGAATGAATATTAGACACGTGTCAATCAAATACTTAAAGATTGTAGTGCTATATCACACTTGAAGATAAGGAGCCTCGGTGGCATAATAGGTTAAACCCTTGTGCTGGCTGAACTGCTGACCTGAAGGTCGGCAGTTTGAATTCGCCAGATGGGGCACCTCCCATCTGTCAGACCCAACTTCCCATGCAGGGACATGAGAGAAGCCTTCCACAGGATGGCAAAACATCTGGGCATCCCCCAGGCAACATCCTTGCAGACGGCCAATTCTCTCATCCTAGAAGCGACTTGCAGTTTCTCGAGTCACTCCTTTCATGAAAAAAATATATTAAAATTTGTAGTCACTTTCTATGAGTCCTGTTCTACTGTTGCTTAGAATAATAAGCCCCAAATGTCGATTTGCTGAGAGATAGTGATAGCCCGTGATAGAGATTTGAGCAGGGATTTTAACTTGATTCACACTGTTTGAAATCTAGCAACATTTCTCTAGGGCATTTCTTATAAAATAAGGGATCGATTTACTATGTTTATACCCTTCCCGTCTCACCCCAAAAGGGGATCAGGATGGCTTATAAGTAGGCAAGAATGCAACGCTGCATAAAAATAGAATGGAGGGCAAAAGAGAGAAATGTGCCAAGAGGAAGGTACTTCAAGCCAACCCCGACCAGGACCACCTTCCACCTGGAAACCAATGCCTCACTGCAGGAGAACATACAGGTCAAGAATAGGGCTCCACAGTCTATGTATCCACTGCCAAGACACCGTACTTGGAGGACAATCTTACTCGGAGAACGAGGGATCGCCTAAGTAAGTAAGTAAATACACTTCACTTCACTTTATACACACACACACACACACACAATAAATATATGCATTAAAACCACAAGATTACAACATCATAAACCTTAAAGCCAATTATTAAAATAACATAATCCCAAATCATAGTCCATGAGTCATTCCAGTCACAATTGCACTTATTCCATATCACTTAATTGCACTGAGTTTTACTGTGCAAAAACTTGGTCCCACAGCCACATTTTTAGTATTTTCCTAAAGGTCAGGATGGAGGGTCAGGACTGATCTAATTTCGCTGAGGAGGGAGTTCCATACCTGAGGGCTACCACTGAGAAGGCTCTGTCTCTTGTCCCCGCCAGTTGCACCTGCAAATGAGGAGGGACCAAGAGCAAGGACTTCCCAGAAGATCTTAACCTCCAAGATGGTGCATAGAGGGAGTTAAGCTTGGAACACTGAAATAAAAGAAATGCAACTATAGATGCGTCTAATTGTTGTTGTTCATTCGTTCAGTCGTCTCCGACTCTTCGTGACCTCATGGACCAGCCCACGCCAGAGCTCCCTGTTGGCCGTCACCACCCCCAGCTCCTTCAAGGTCAGTCCAG
Organism: Anolis sagrei ordinatus; assembly: GCF_025583915.1. Classification (NCBI taxonomy): domain Eukaryota; kingdom Metazoa; phylum Chordata; class Lepidosauria; order Squamata; family Anolidae; genus Anolis; species Anolis sagrei. The sequence continues at coordinate 12,251,854 of NW_026847549.1, forward strand.
TCACTTCAAGGATGCCATCCATCCATCTTGCCCTTGGTCGGCCCCTCTTCCTTTTCCTTCCACTTTCCCCAGCATAATTGTCTTCTCTAGGCTTTGCTGTCTCCTCATGATGTGGCCAAAGTACTTCAACTTTGTCTCTAGTCTCCTTCCCTCCAGTGAGCAGTCGGGCTTTATTTCCTGGAGGATGGACTGGTTGGATCTTCTCGCAGTCCAAGGCACTTTAATTAGCATAATGAAAATGAAAGTTAAGAATGTGCATAATATAAAAAAAACATGTTCTTATTTGAGGTCATAAGACCTTCATATGCCAGTGAATAGCACTGTTGAAGGAATATAGATCACCAAGGACAGAGGAACTAACAGTACCCAGAGAGCACTTGGGCAAATAACATTTCCGGTGGGCCAGCAACAATATCAGTTTGAACAATTCAAATGTAAGGCAATAATAACAATTTAAAGGGTTTAAAAATAAATAAAGAAGTCGTATGATTTATTTTTTGTTTTAAAAAAGCAACAACTGGGAAGTATCCAATAAAACATAGAAGAAACTGGGAATATGTCTAAAGATTCCCAGCAGTCATTATTGTCTTGGTTTAAAAACCAATATAGTTGAAAGATTGTACTTTTATTAGTAAAAAATAATATTCCTTTCTTAGTATATTAGTATAAAATAATACTCCTGAGGGACCGCCTCACCCCCTACCAACCCCAGAGATCCCTCCATTCTGAGGACCAAGATCTATTGGAAATTCCAGTGTCAAGACCTTGCGTCTAACAGCAACCAGATGCAGAGCCTTTACAGCAGTGGCACCATCACTCTGGAATACTCTGCCACCTGAAGTCCGTGCCTTGTGGGACTTATCAGCTTTCCGCAGGGCATGTAAGACATATCTGATCCTTGATATTGTTGTTTTTAAATTGTTTTAAATTGCTTTTAAATTTTGTTAGATTTTAGCTATTCTTGTAAGCCGCTCCGAGCCTCAGGGGAGTGGTGGCATATAAGTTTGAATAATAAATAAATAAATAAATAAATAAATAAATAAAGGTAGCCTTTTAACCAATAAAACAAGTATCTGTTGAGTATATTGAGATGCTTCATTAGTTTCTTAGTGGGCGATTCAGAAAAAAATGACAAATTATTTCAGTGCCATTACATATGGCTTGCCTGGGAGAACATGGGAGCATAAGCATTTTTAAATAATTTGGTCCCAGACTGTATAGTACTTTATAGGTCATGATATTCTTGCAACACATTAGGTCTACCCTACTGATTCTCCTTCTCTCCCTCTCCCTCTCTCTCTCTCTCTCTCTCTCTCTCTCTATATATATATATATATATATATATAGTCATGACTAGAATGCAATCCGTAATGTTAGCAGTTTTTTTTTCTTGATATGAGAAAATCTTTGGAAAGAATGTCATTTTCAATGGCTATTCTATTTTTTGTGTGTTTCAGGAGCAACTTGAGAAATGGCAAGTTGCTTCTGGTGTGAGATAATTGGCCATCTGCAAGGACGTTGCCCAGGGGATGCCTGGATGTTTGATGTTTTACCATCCTTGTGGGAGGCTTCTCTCATGTCCCCGCATGGGAGCTGGAGCTGATAGAGGGAGCTCATCCGCCTTTCCCGGGATTCGAATCCCGAGCATTTAATCCACTGCACCACCGGTGGCTCCTCACTGTCTTTCTATGAGGCTGAGATTCCCCTCTTTTGTTGAGAGAGTTTTCAATGTAATTGCAGTCCTGGATTGCAGCCATATGCTATGAAATGATACCATCTAAGACTAGACCCATCTACTGTATTCTCTTTTCTTCTGCATTTGAGTCCCAAGTAGATTTGCATATAATTTACCTAATTAGTTTCAGATCAGAAAATGATTTCCTCCCTCTTCAAATGATTGGGGTTTGCTGCAGTCAAAGATAACAGCCCTTTCAAAGTTCTATTCAGATGAATGTGACCTACTGCCAAGTAAATATGTTTGCAATCAGTGCTTACTGTGGTTGGAAGCCAAATGTTTTATTAAATGTTTTGAAGAGTTTCATGCATTCACATACTACCTAGAGTTTTTTTTTTCTTTTTGCAATACATAAAGCAAATATATCTCTCTTTTGGGTACATTGCTTGGGTACAGCAGGTACTTTAAAATAGTTTTGTGTTTTATTTTTTGCTAAGTTGCCAATGGCAGTCAAAAAACCTGTTTGCTTCTACCCAAGAAAATCTAGAACTGTGTGTCCTTGGCACACTAAGATAATGGTTGTCTTCTGACATAGGGTTGGGTGCTCTAATTTATATGTGTTCAATAGAAAGAAAACATAGCTCTGTGTTGCTTAGACTTTTTGCTATTGTGCTGAGATGCATTTATATATTTATTATTCAAACTTATTTTTATTTTATTTATTTATTTATTTATTTATTTAATACACTTATATACCGCTAATATCTCAGCCGGAAACGGCGACTCATTGCGGTTTAACAACAGTTTAAAAACAATATACAATTTAAAACAGCAACACTTAAAAACAATACACATTATTGGGCCACCAATAATAACACCATGCTTCTCATCACAAAAATCGCAGTCCAGAGTTCGTCATCCATAATTAACCAGTCCTTAGTCCATAGATTCGGTCGTGACAGCTAATTAAATGCTTGTTGACATAGCCATGTTTTTAATCTCTTCCGAAAGACCATCAGCGAAGAAGCTGATCGTATCTCTATAGGGAGGGTGTTCCAAAGCCGAGGGGCCACCACAGAGAAGGCCCTGTCTCTCGTTCCCGCCAGCCGCGCTTGGGAAGCCGGCGGGATAGAGAGCAGGGACTCTCCAGAAGATCTTAGGGTCCTGGTGGGCTGATAGGCTGAGATACGTTCGGATAGATAAGTTGGGCCAGAACCGTTTAGGGCTTTAAAGGCCAAAACCAGCACTTTGAATTGAGCCCGGTAGCATATCGGCAGCCAGTGGAGCTGGTGCAGCAGAGGAGTTGTGTGCTCCCTGCGCCCCGCTCCTGTTAGTACCATGGCTGCTGCCCGTTGGACTAGTTGGAGCTTCCGGGCTGTCTTCAAAGGCAACCCCACGTAGAGAGCGTTGCAGTAATCAAGGCGGGATGTAACCAGAGCGTGGACTACCGTGGCCAAGTCAGACTTCCCAAGGTACGGTCGCAGTTGGCGCACAAGTTTTAATTGTGCGAATGCTCCCCTGGTCACCGCCGAAACCTGGGGTTCCAGGCTCAGCGATGAGTCCAGGATCACACCCAAGCTGCGGACCTGTGTCTTCAGGGGGAGTGCGACCCCGTCCAACACAGGCTGTAATCCCATACCCTGTTCAGTCTTACGACTAACCAGGAGTACCTCTGTCTTGTCTGGATTCAATTTCAATTTGTTCGCCCCCATCCAGACCGTCACAGCGGCTAAGCACCGGTTCAGGACTTCGACAGCCTCCTTAGTAGCAGGTGGAAAGGAGTGACAGAGCTGGACATCATCTGCGTACAGATGACATCTCACTCCGAAACTCCGGATGATCTCGCCCAGCGGCTTCATGTAGATGTTAAACAACATGGGAGACAGTATTGAACCCTGGGGAACCCCACAAAGCAAAGGTTGTGGAGTTGAGCAGGAGTCTCCCAGTAACACCATCTGAGACCGACCCTCGAGGAATGAGTGGAGCCACTGCAAAACAGTACCTCCCAAACCCATCCCCGCGAGGCGTCCCAGAAGGATACCGTGGTCGACGGTATCGAAGGCCGCTGAGAGGTCGAGCAGCACCAACAGGGACACACTCCCCCTGTCGAGCTCCCGACGCAGATCATCCACTAAGGCGACCAAGGCTGTCTCGGTACCATGCCCCGGCCTAAAGCCAGACTGTGCCGGATCCAGATAATCAGTGTCTACCAAGAATGCCTGGAGTTGTGAGGCCACCACACGTTCCATGACTTTGCCCAAAAAGGGGAGATTGGAAACAGGCCGATAGTTGACGAATTGAGTGGGGTCCAGTGATGGTTTCTTCAACAGCGGTTTTATCACAGCTTGCTTTAAGCTGGCTGGAATTTTGCCCTCCCGAAGGGAGGCATTAACCACCACCTTCACCCACTCGGCCAATCCCCCTCTGGCCTCCTTTAGAAGCCAGGATGGGCAGGGGTCTAGGATGCATGTGGTAGCTCTCATTCCTCCAAGCACCTTGTCCACATCCTCGGATTGAACCAATTGAAATGAATCCATCAAAACCGGACAAGCAGATGCTCGTGTTACATCCTCTGATACTGCCGTTAATATGGTATCCAGTCCAGAGCGGATCAAAGCGACTTTGTCTGCGAAGAACCGAGCAAAAGCTTCGCAGCGAGCTGCCGAGTCATCAGGGCACCCATCCTGAATGGTGGGTTTTAATAGGCCTCTGACAACTCGGAACAGTTCAGCCGGACGGTTCTTAGCAGACGCAATAGTGGCCGCAAAGAAAGTTTTCTTTGCGGCTTTTATTGCCGCGGCATATGCCCTCAAAAAGGACACAAACCGTGTTCGATTTGGCTCGCTCGGATCCGAACGCCACACGCTCTCTAGTTCCCTCTTCGTTCGCTTCAGCGCTGCCAGCTCCTCGGAACAAGGAGCTGGTTTAGCTCGGCTACTTGAGAGGGGACGTTCTGGAGCGATCGTGTCTATTGCCCTAGTCATCTCCCCATTCCAGAGAGCGACCAGAGCATCAACAGGATCACCAACCGAGGTGGCGGGAAATTCCCCAAGAGCCGTCAGGAATCCATCCGGATCCATAAGCCTCCTGGGGCGGACCAATTTAATGGGTCCTCCACCTCTGCGGAGGTTAGGGGGTGCAGTGAGTCTAAAGCTGACCAGGTGGTGGTCGGTCCATGGCAACGGAGAGATGGATAACTCCTCAACACCGCCACCTTCCTCCCATCCCTGACAGAAAACCAAATCCAATGTATGTCCAGCACTGTGGGTGGGGCCAGATACTTGCTGGGACAGCCCCATGGTTGCCATGGTAGACATGAAGTCCTGAGCCGCTCCCGATAAGGCAGTCTCGGCGTGGACATTGAAGTCCCCCAGCACAAGCAGCCGTTGGGACTCCAACGCCAGGTCCGAGACCACCCCCGCTAGCTCAGTCAGGGAGTCTGTAGTGCAGCGAGGTGGACGGTACACTAACAGAATCCCTAGTCTGTCCCGGTCACCCACCCTCAGGTGGACGCATTCAAAATTTGTGGACTGCGGGATGGGGGCTCTGGTCAGAAGAATGGAATCTCTATAGACCACTGCAACCCCGCCTCCCCGCCCTCCGGATCTCGGTTGGTGCTGCACAGAGAAACCTGGTGGACAAAGCTGGGTTAAATTTACACCTCCCGCTTCGTCCAACCAGGTCTCTGTGATGCACGCCAGATCTGCCCGTTCATCTTGGATTAAATCCTGGATGAACGATGTTTTACCGTTGACAGATCTGGCGTTCAACAGCACCACTTTCAACTCGGAGGGACCGCCATCTTGGTTACACCGACTTACCATATCGGGAGACCGATTTGGAATTACTAATGTTGTTCCACGTTCCCTAGGCCGAATTAAAGGTCTCCTTTCCCGTATCTCCCCTTCCCCACCACGACTTCTATGGGGGCTCCCCGGTTAACGGAACCCTCTCCCTCCTCCATGATGCCTACGGTGGCCCTAGCATCAATCCCTAACTCCTTTGCCACTCCTGTGGTGTTATAATCTGATCTTTCAGGTCTGCTCCATTCCTTCTCTCTATCATAAACAATTAGCAACAAGAAGAACAAGTGCCAGGGAATGGGTCGTGACATAGATGATAGCTAATTGAGTCCGCTTTAAAGTGCAACAGTTTTAGCAGTTAGCTCTAAGGTGCTAAATAAAGTGCATCATGGAGGGCTTAAAAGTACAATGCTAGATGGGTAGTTAAACAACTAAAGTGCTGAACTCAGTGGCTAGCGATCTAATCGCCACAAGAATAGTAAAGTTAAAGTGCTGGTCAAGATAAAGTGCTAAAGTGCTAAAACACACCAGATAGTTATACACTTCAGTTATTCATCGAACAATCAATTAATGTCTCGCGTCAGCCACATTGAGGGTAGTCAGCACAATCAGTAATGATAACAAAACAGAAGAAGATCAGCGCAACACGGGTGGTTAGCACAACAGGAGATGGTCCACACAATCACGAAGGTCAACAATGGATTAACAATGAATACGGACTCTGGCACTGTCTTAGTTGGTATTTCTTCCGGATTTAAAAGCAATAGCATGAGCGATGACAAAACAATACAAAATGGCAGCCGATGGTCAATCTCATATAATGGTAGCCGATGWTAAATAATGGCAGCTGATGGTAAGTCTCRTAGCAGCAGTTATGTAAAGATTCCCGCCACCCAATAGTGGCCCAATAGTCTAAGATGGAAATAGACGAGCAAAAACAATGGCCTAGTAGTCCTAAGATGGAAACAGCGAATAAAAAGTCTTAAAGGGGACCACTAGGCTCCAGATGGTCAGGTCCTGGGGCTCGGGGCGGCTTACAAGAACAGGCTAAAATCTAACACAATTTAAAAACAATTTTAAAACAACAATATCAAAGATCAAAGGCCTGTCGAAACAGATATGTTTTACTTGCCCTGCAGAAATCTGATAAGTCCCGCAAGGCACGGACTTCAGGTGGCAGAGTATTCCAGAGTGATGGTGCCACTGCTGTGAAGGCTCTGCGTCTGGTTGCTGTTAGACGCAAGGTCTTGACACTGGGAATTTCCAATAGATCTTGGTCCTCAGAACGGAGGGATCTCTGGGGTTGGTAGGGGGTGAGGCGGTCCCTCAGGTACATCGGCCCCAGACCATGCAAGGCCTTAAAGGTAAGTACCATCACTTTGAAAGTGATCCGGTGCTCAATTGGTAACCAATGCAGCTGCAGTAAGATTGGTGTTATGTGGCATCTCATCGGAATTCCCGCAAGAAGCCGAGCAGCTGCATTTTGTACCAACTTGAGCTTCCGGATCACCGACAGAGGAAGGCCAATGTAGAGGGCGTTACAGTAGTCCAGTCTTGAGATGACCGTAGCCTGGATCACCGTAGCTAGGTCGTCCCTGGACAGGTAGGGGGCCAGCCGTCTAGCCTGCCGCAGATGAAAAAAGGCAGTTCTGCTAACGGCGGAGACCTGGGCCTCCATCGTCAGCAGAGGGTCCAAAAGGACTCCCAGACTCTTTACCAATGATGACGGGCGTAGCGCCTCGCCATCCAGGGTAGGCAGCTGGATATCCCCACTGCCCGGTTGACCCAGCCATAGGATCTTCGTCTTTGCTGGATTCACCCTCAACCTGCTGGCACGCAGCCATCCAGTAACGGTCTCGAGGCACTGATGAAAATAATTGGGTACAGGTCTGATGTCAACAATGCAGTGTTTTCAAAATGAAGATGATTGGTTTAACAGTCTAGAAAGATAAATTTAGGGAAACTTTATAAATCATAGAATCATAGGATCATAGAGTTTGTTTTTGAAGGCATTCAGAGAAGGAGGCCCCATCATCTCACCTGATTCCAGAAGATGTCTAAATATCTATCAAAACAACTGAACCATTTTGAGTTCATTGCAAAAAAGAAAAAGTCAAATATTGAAGACCAAGAAGGAAGCAGGTTGAGAACCATTACAGCAGCTGGTACAGAACATGCACACCTGGATTGCATGTGAAAACTGAGGCAACTGTAGAAACTGAGGTGTCTACCACTGGTTAATCTAATCCAAGCCATGCCAAAGAAACCATGGAACAGAAGCAAACACAACAAGCTGTATCATTGTTACACCTTGGACTTTATATGAACAAGAAGTTGGGGGTAAATGTGGCTATCAGAAGCTTGGTGCATTGGTTGCTAAACCATTTGTGAGATAGAAAGATGTAATACAAGTCTTCAATGGACACCAAAATACAGAACAACTTGTGCTTAGCTGAAAACGTCTTGCTAATTCACAGTGGAAAATATCTTAATGTAACTCATCATCATGATAAAGGAAATAAGAAGAAAGCATAAAGACACTTCTGCTAATTGTGAAAACGATGGTACTTTGTGTCCGACAAGAACTGACTTTAAGAGAGAGCAATTATTCAAGGCCTATTACCTGTGAAAAAGCCTTGCATAATGATGCAAAGATTTCTTCAACATTGCTAGTGTCAACAGCTACAAATGAAAGGTCATTTCTAAGTCTTATGTGTATCAAAACATACCCAAAAAGCACAATGGGGCATGTCCAGTCTTTCATGCCCCATTGTGTTTTTTGGGTATGTTTTGCTTTATCCTGCCCCTTTTTACCCTGCTTATGTATAGTTGTATGGATTGGTTGCTTGTAGCTGTCAATCAGTACTGTTTGGCTCCACCTCTTCCTGCAAGAGGGGAGAACTTCCTTTTTCTTCTTCATTCTGCCATCAGAGTTCCTGCAACATGGACGTGAGTAAGAGACTTGATTCTAAGGACCCTGATTTAAGTTACCTCTTAGCACCAGTTCTGAGGTTTTTTACCCCTGGGACTCATGCTTTATGTCCAGATCGTCCTGGACAATTATTGAGGAGACCCATGCGCCTTCAAGCCGGTTCTTTTGGCACCAAAGGAAGATCCTGAATCTTCAAAACATAGGCCATCTGAACTGGGGTTGTGGTTTGCTCCGGCATTCACAGCCATTGAGGAAGGAGGAAACTTGGTGAGGCTTCTCAGCTTCAAACCCCTTGGACCCAGGACTAATTGAGACTGTAACGTATGTTTTCCTTCACCCCTCTAAAGTTTTCCATCTCATTGCTTTGAAGAAATGACTTTGTGATAAATAAAACTTTTCTTGAGCTATTTACAGCGTTTTGGGTTTTTGGGAGTTCCAGTTTCCTAAAGGAGGGCAAGAAGCAATCCCTTGGGGAAAAGGTGCCACGTCCATCCCTCCTTCATTAAGACTAATAGCCCCCAAGCGCGATGGCACAATAGCTACATATGTTTAAATACTTGAAAGCATGTCTCACTGAAGAAACAGCAAGTTTGTTTTCTGCTGCTCTGGAGATTAGGACATGGAACAATGGATTCAAATGGCAAGAAAAATAGATTTCACCTGAACATTAGGAAGAACTACCTGATAATAACATCTGTTGAGCAATGGAATATGCTGCCTTGGAACATGGTGGAGTGTCCTTCTCTGGAGGTTCATAAGCAAGGCTGCATGGCCATCTATCAGGGGTGATTTGATTGTGTGTTCTTGCATGGCAGATTGTGCTTGAACTGGATGGCCTTTGGAATCACTTCCAATTCTATAATTCTATGCATGGTCTTCCATCCAATATCTTCTCAACCATCCAGATATTTGGGGAATGATTAGCTCATTTGGAGCACTTCCAGGCAGCAGTAAATCACAGGTTTTAAACAGGGGCAAAAAACCCAAAAAGACAAAAACCAAAACCCGGGATTTCAGAAGAGATCCACAAACAGACCTGTTGGTCCTGGAATTTCTGCCTCCGTTGTCCAGATGACACTTTGTTGTGAGATTTAGAGGCTCCCATGGTGGCCGCTGTAAGACTTCTGCTGGAAACTTTAGCAATTTCTTTAAAAACCTCAAGATGTGAACATGTGGAGAGTAACTGCAGTGAATCACTGCAAACGTTCTTTGTCCTGGCCTGAGATACTGTGCCTTCCAGACATTTCATGAAATATCTGCCATACAAACAAGCTCAAGTGTCACCTTCTTTTGGGAGCCCCTGGTTGCACAATGGGTTAAACCCTTGTGCTGGCAGGACTGAAGAGTGACAGATCGCAGGTTCGAATCCGGGGAGAGCGTGGATGAGCTCCCTCTATCAGCTCCAGCTCCCCATTGTGGGGACATGAGAGAAGCCTCCCACAAGGATGATAAAACATCAAAACATCCAGGCATCCTCTGGGCAATGTCCTTGCAGACAGCCAAATCTCTCACACCAGAAACAACCTGCAGTTTCTCAAGTCACTCCTGACATTAAAAAAAACCCCAAAACAACCCTTCTTTTTAGGAACCAACCAATTAGGAACAAATATCTAAAACCCAGGAACAAACCCATATTTAAAAAATCCTGTATTTTCTGATTGCAGGGACATACAGACATACTAAGATCCCCATATTCATCTCAGAACTGCAATATTTCCACACCTGGAAATCTTGTATATTTTTTCCTTTTGTGGTGATTGCTTCCGCGTTTACAGGGAATGGTGTCTGGCCACCCTCCAGTTTGCTGCGAAAAGCTCCTGTGATAAAGATACTATCTGGATGGGCCCTTAATCTTCCTCCATCTAATCTGTTTCACAGGGTTTTTATGAATGCAGAGAACAACGTATAATATTCGAGGTGACCGAAAAGAACCAAATATATTTTAAATAAAATGCTTTGTTAAGTTCATTCAAACCATTATGAATGGGTACCTGGTATTTTATGGAAAAAGCATTTTCCTTCTCTTTTTGGTAAAAAAAAACTCATCACAGTGAGTACTTTCTTAATATTAACAATATCATGTTTTTGTTTTGCTTGGATTTAATGCCAAGCATAACCAGAACACATCTAATGCCTTATAATGGCACTCTGGCACTTTTAAAGCTGAAACCGCTTAAATCTTTGCTATCAAAAAGGTGCATTTCTTGGAAATAACACTTTTATGTGCTTTTAATAATTCTCCAGGGCAATGTAAGCCTGTCTCTAACTGCACATTAGGTACTTCCACTGCGCCAGTGTTCCCATCCGTATTTTTCTCCACTTTGCATTACTTAAACAGGAGCGACTACTTTTAGCTTTCACTCCTTTTGTAACATTGTTTGAACATCACTTCTGAGAAAGAAAGAAAAAAAATGTTCATCTCCGTGGGTGTTGATTAATAGGGCTAAAACACTTTGTGGAGGTTCTCATACTAATTATCCTTTATTCTGTAACTGGTATCGATTTCAACCATTCACATTAGTATTTTCTCTCTCTCTAGTTAGGAGAAAGAACAGAGAGAACAGCAAACAATGATCAGCACACTGACGTGACAGCAGGAAAGCAGAAGTTCTCTCTTTTCGTATTAACATAGACGACATTCCCAAAATGTGATGGATCCAAAAGGAGGAGAATACTGGCAAATAACAATGCATTTCTTTCTTTATATGTTTGTGAAATTAGGTGGAGGGAGAGAAAAAAAAACCAAAAGGGGTGCGACGAGATCTCACTATATTGTAAAGAAGCATTTTTTGACTAATGTTATCCGCTGCTCGAGGTAATCATGTTTGGAATAATAGGGGGTTGAGAAGGAGGGGATGGGTGTATTTTGCCATGCAAGCTTTTTCAAATTGGTTTCATTATTGTGGATGCAAACAGTTCTGTTTCTTTGTTATTATTACAATAATATAATGGCGTAAAGCCTCTCCCTGATGCCAGGTGATAGAGAAACACAGCTAAGATAAAATTGTGATTACAAATGAGGTTCCAATTGGTTTGTTTTATAGGCTAGCAGAAATCTAACCCCTTCTGGGCTTGTGATATTGTCTAACTGTGACCTAAGCTTGTGAAGAAAAATGAGAAATTTTATTATAGGAGATTACTTTTGTAAGGATTTTCAAGTGTCATGCGTTCACTTGATATATAGATGTTCTCATTGGTTCCAGAGATGCAGACTTCGTTATTATCATAATTAATAGTGTCTCCAAAATATCCAGGGTGAAAAGTGTGGTGGATGATTCTAGGTGTTGTTGGAAAGTAACAACAGGCACTGGGATTGTGGCGCAGCTGGCTGAGTGTCAGCTGCATTAAGATCACCCTGACCAAAAGGTCATGAGTTCGAAGCCAGCCCGGGTTGGAGTGGGTTTCCAACCAATTGTGTAGCCTGTTGTTGACCTTTGCAACCCGAAAGACAGCTGCATTTGTCAAGTAGGAAAATTAGGTACCACCTTAAAGTGTGGGGAAGCTAAATTAACTAATTTATGAGGCCATAAAAAAAGACTCCAGCAAAGCACTCCAGCAAAAAGCATGCGGGGAATGCGGAAGTTCTTCATCAGTGTCGCAGATGGACAATAAAAGTGACAGCTCCCCTGGTGGCCAGAAAAAGTTAAATAGCCTCTGTGTATGTCTATATACGTTGTATGTTTAATTGGCATTGAATGTTGCCATACATGTGTACATTGTAATCCACCCTGAGTCCCCTGAGGGGTGAGAAGGGCGGAATATAAATGCTGCAAATAAATAAACAAACTTTTCCATGTTGTCACCTCATAAATAGAAATGAGGCAGTAGTTTTTCGATACCTGCATTTCAGTTGCAATGATCTGTGTTTTGACATATGTGCCTAATGGAAAAGAAGGGACCTGGGGCAGGTTTGTTTTTCACTTCCCGATGGTTTGGCAGAAGAAAGAAAGGCAAAAACGTCTAAATAGATCAGTATGGTCACAAATATCAGAAAGATAGTAACTTATGAACCAGAGGAATGGAGGCGTGAAAACTTGGGGGCAAAATGTCAATAACTGAACTATGCAGTGACACAAGAATACTAGCAGAAAATAACCGACCTGGAATGAGAGGTGATGAAAATTAAATAAAGCATGGTTTCAGCTGAAGAAGAAGGAAACAAAAATAATATCCTCAGGTAGGATACATACATTTAAAGGGAAAATAGTTTAAAAATTACTCTATTATATTTAAAAAATAGAGACTGTACATAGGAAATAAGAAAAAGATGAAAACTGGGAAGGAAATAGATAAGATCCTTAAGTGTAAAATATATTCAATAAATAAATCAGGATCATCCATGCCAACATGTGGATGGTCACGATTTAAGAAAACAGTATTATTATTATTATTTTTTTAAAAAATCACTTCTTCATATATTCACCCAGAAGCTCCTTCTATCTAATTTTTGCAACAGCATGCTTTAAAAAGAGAGAGAGAGAGAGAGAGAGAGAGAGAGAGAGAGAACACACACAAAATCATAGAAAAAAATTGCATCGAAAGATCTTTTTAAATAATAATAATCTATATAAATAAAAATGTAATGTTCGTTTGTGGGATTAACAGAACCAAAATCCGCTGGGCAAATTGACATCAAATTTGGACACAAGACACCTAACAACCCAATGTATGTCCTTCACTCAAAAAAATGATTTTGTCATTTGGGAGTTGTAGTTGCTGGGATTTATAGTTAACGTACAATCAGAGAGCATTCTGAACTCCACCAATTATGGAATTGAACCAAACGTGGCACACAGGACACCCATGACCAACAGAAAACACCAGAAGGGTTTGGTTGGCATTGACCTTGAGTTTGGGAGTTGTAGTTCACCTACCTCCAGAGAGCACTGTGGATTCAAACAATTATGGGTCTGGACCAAACTTGGCACAAATATTCCATATGCCCAACTAGAAACACAGATGGAGTTTGGGTGAAATAGACCTTGACATTTGGGAGTTGCATTTACTGGGATTTATAGTTCACCTACAATCAAAGAGCATTCTGAACCCCACTAATGACAGAATTGGGGCAAACTTCCCACACAGAACCCCCATGACCAACACAAAATACTTAAGGCCATCCAGTCAAACTTCCTTCACCAGGGCAAGAAAATGTAGTCAAAGCCCTCCTGAGAAAGAGCCATCCAGCCATCGATATAGATAGATATGATTCACACACACACAGATATAGTATCAAATATTTGAAAGGGACCCCTAAAGAAGGACAATAATATATTCCATGTTGCAGAGTAGGCAAACCAGACAATCTCCACATCAACACTAACAAAGAAACGGCAAGAAATACTGTTTACCCACAAGCATAAAGAAATTACAAATATTAGAAACCAACACTTTCTCATTACTTTATTTTCCAGATTACCAGACTGGGCCACAGCAGCGTGTGGCAGGGGACGGCTAGTAGCAATAATAATTTCTTAAAATCCAGAATTCTCAACACATTTACTTTCAACCTAGGCAATATTTCAAAATATTATTTGATGCCTGTCATGAGCCAGGATTTGGCAAAATGTCAAATCAGATCCATAGTAAGTTCCTGGTCAAAACTGAGGATGTAAATCTGGTCATTTCATATCTGAACGTGCAAAGATCAAATTCCTCCATGATCCCAGTATAAGTAATAACCATCTAGACAATACGTAACTATTTTCATATTGAGCAGGGAAAGGCTTTGTGGAACAGAGACGTCAGAAGCACGGCTGTCACACAATAATAATAATAAAAACTTAGCCAATTAATCATATTAGTGATAGTCAATCAAGTGATAAATTAATTGATTACATTTGCATACATTTACATATGAGAAAAGCAATACATGCCACTAGGGAAGTATCATTCTTGTTTTGAGATGACTCAAACGTATATTGGCAGGCCTTGTCTTGGTGGATAAATAAACCAATAGAGTTGAGAAATAAGCAAAATGATATATGTATGTGAGAATACATACAGGACTACTGACTGATAGGCCCGTGGTTCAAATCCGGGGAGAGTGGGTTGAGCTCCCTCTGTCAGCTCCTGCTCTCCATCCAGGAACATGAGAGAAGCCTCCCACAAGGATGGTAAAACATCAAAACATCCATCCTCAGGTAACATTCTTGCAGACGGCCAATTCTCTCACACCAGAAGCGACTTGCAGTTTCTCAAGTCACTCCTGACAACCACACACAAAAAGTTTCCAGCATTGGAACCCCTCTACTGTCTTCATTAGTGGTTAGTTTGAATCTCAGTCCTATCCATCTTTTCTTTCCCCCCATGCATCAGAACAAAACACATTGGTGTAAATTCCTCAGGTAATAAGTCTAAAAAAAGCCTCTTGCTTTCACCTTCCATATTGATTAATTATTCATGAAGACAGTGGGATCAAAAAGAATCCTGCCCTTATTATATTCTTTGCTTACTACCAATGACATTGATCTTCCTTCAGTGAAAAGATTTGTACCTGGTTGATGCTTCATATCTATTGTAACTTGGTTGTTGTGAGCATTGAAATCATTTCTGAACTATGGTGAACCTAAGGAAAACCTATCACTGGGTTTTCTAGGCCATATTTGTTCAGGTGGGTTGCATTTACTTTCCTCTAAAGTTGAAAGTGACTCATCCAAGGTCACACAGTGGGTTTCACAACCAAGTATGAACTCAAGTTCTGGTCTCCAGAGTCTTAGGATGCTTCCACACATCATCAAAACCCATGCCAAAACGGGTTAAAGAATTGGCATGGGTTCTAGTCCCCATTTCCTTCCAACATTTTGGGATTTCCCTCTCAGGGTGACTACATTCTATCTCAATTTCAATCAGGTGAGGAAGAAGCCACCCTGAAGCCCCCAATTTACCCCCTAAATCTTATTGAAAAGGTCCCTGGCCCCCATGGAGTCTCTCCTTGCATACTCCTGGAAAAAGGAAAGGACATCTGAGGAGATGGGAGGTGTGAGGAGGAAAATCCCTCTCCGTGCCCCTCCACCTCTCACATTATTTTCTCATGCCGTGAGGATGCGAGGAGATACGCAGTGGGGACCAGAGACCTTTGCAGTAAGTTTTAGGGGCTAGGGGTGGGGTGGGCACCCTCCCACAGCTTTGTGCTCTATGAGTCCAAAGGTATGGAATGGCTGTAGAGACTGATCCCTGGGAAACGTGTGATGTATCCTGGTAGTCAGTACCCACAGGCCCAGCACTTCATCAGACCTGGATCTTTCACACAGATCCTGATCTAATGGGATGTTTAATTAATGTGGGGTAAACTAGGAAAATCTTAATTTACTCTGCATTAATTCACTTTTACCAGAGGCATTATTTGGACGCCTTTGGTAAAACTGAGAGAGGTCCCAAGTTTTTGGACTGTCTGGATGGGCCCTTAGTCCAAGGTTCAAACCACTATACCACGTTGATTCCTCTTGTTCTTAACATTACAAAATTGTATATTCTATGTATTGATTATATTATCTGAATAACTAAGTAAATTAACTAGAAATTGACTTTAAAATAATGTATAATTTATACACCTATATTTTTTATTCACTTATTTTCTGTTACCAGTTTTTTGAGTCCTCTCCAAAATTCTTTTTTTTTTTTGTCTTGGTGGAGACATTATTGAATTCTTTCTTGAAGAAGAAGATGGAAATATTCTTATTATGCTTTTAAACACAGTGTACTCCAAATATACTGAGGTTTTAAAAGAGTTCATTGGAAGGTAGGTTTACTATTGACAGCAGTAGGGTCTCCTATCCTATCATGTGTTTTAATCTCCTTTTAATAAAACCAGCAATATATCTTACAGGGGTTCAACACCTCCCTGGTTCTTATAAAATTTCAGTCATAGCAGATGGAATGAATTCTTTTTGGCATAAAACAAGATGTTACATATAAACTTCACATTTAATTGAATTCTGAGATATGTTGTTTTTTATGAGGTATTTACAAAGGTCTGACAGAGAACTCAGAGTTAAAACGCCTGAAAGAGCAATTTGTCAAGAGGCAACTCCAAAGAATGGAGTCATGGTCATTCTTGTGGCAGAAAACTGCTATAATTATGTACCATCTATGCATTCCATGATGTTTGATAGAAAAGAATGCTGAATTTTTTTTAAAAAAATCAGCAGAGTATTGCATATTTCTGTTTCTCAGAGTATAGCACTCCCAAGATGTTAAGACTCTTATCAGCAACAGGTTGCAGAGTCCCCATCTACACTACCATATAATCCAGTTTCTGAATCCAGATTTTCTGATTTGAACTAGATTATATGAGTCTATACTGCCATATAATCCTGTTTAGAGCAGATAAACAGGGTTGAAAAACTCAATTATGTGGTGGTGTAGATTTAGCCATAGGCTCTCTCAACTCTATCTCTTTAATAATGAGTCAGTTGTGTGTTTCCACAGCTTTTTAATCCCATTGTTAGTGAGTTGAAGGTTGTTTAGTGGTTAGCTAGGGAATGGCTTCCGTGGCATGAATTCCAACACATTTTGTTATAAATACATATAGAAAACTTTGATTAAAATGAACACAGACTTAACGGTGAGGATTTTTTTTTTTTTTTTTGCTTTTAGTCCTTGTGCAAACTGGCCAAGACTTAACTCCTTTTATACCAATTCAGCTTGATGCCCTTTAGCAAATTACAGATCCCCAAACTATAGATCCATTTTATTTGGGGAGGGGTTAGTGGTGTTTGATAACATGGACATCATATCCAAATGTAAGGGAGATTGGGAGTTGCAATCAAATGACATCTGAAAGCCAACCATTATCCCATGCTATGAAGAAATTGCAGCTATTTATTTACTTATTTATTTACAGTATTTATATTTCACCCTTCTTACCCTGCAGGGGACTCAGGGCAGATTACAATGTACATAGACACGCAACATATATAAACAAACACACAGAGGCTATTTAACATTCCAGCTTTTTGATTAGGGTATTCTGGCCACCAGGGGAGCTGTTGCTTCACCATCCATTTTTGACAATGATAAAGTATTTCCTCGTTCTTTGCATGCATGCTGGAGATTTTTATAGCCTCGTAAATTAGTTAAATTAGCCTCCCCACATACGCGGTAGCTAAATTTCCTACTTGACAGATGCAACTGTCTTTCGGGCTGCAAAGGTCGACAGCAAGCTACACAAATTGGTCGGAAGCCCACTCCGACCCGGGCTGGCTTCGAACTCATGACCTTTTGGTCAGTAGTGATCTTAATGCAGCTGACTCCCAACCAACTGTGCCACAGTCCCGGTGCAGTCCCGGAGCCATTCTATTCTTTATGCATCGTTCATGTTACATAAGTAACTGAAACAATGAACTGTCCATATTTCCATCAACAGCACAGTTTGCCATTCAGAATCTGAGCACCAGGAGGGGGAACTGGATTTATGTTCCCAAATTCTCAGAAATAGGGAGAGGGCAAATTAATTTAATAAGAGATTCACTTTCTGCCTGCATCTGTTTGCAATCTGACTGTGTTGTCACACATAAATAATATTTTTTCCTCCTCTTCAGTTAAAACAATGTAATGTGAATTAGTCACAGAGAAGCATATAAAAATCCAAGCATGCTATTCTTCAGGGGTTTTTCTTTTCTTTCCCCTATTTGTTAAATAAAGCTACAAGCTGATTTCGAAGACAGAAGTGTATCAATCAAATGCATTTTTAAACTGCTTAATCCATTTTATAATTGATTCCATTGGAACATATGCATGTATTTTAAAAATGTCATAGTTTAGTACATAATCAACCCTTCAGTTCAGGAATATTGAAGCGATTATAAAATCATTGACAGAGAAGGCCATTTGTAAGATCGTAACAGCACAGAAACCAGGGTTTGCTGGTTTGGATATCATAGCAAACTGTGGCTTGGATAAAATAGAAAAGTAAAGATTAAGAAAAAATGGCAAGGCAGAAGGAAAAGAAGATGCATATATACAACACATAATTCCATCAAGGCTGGTCTGAGTATTAGGCAGAGTGAAGTGGATGTAACAGATGCTGGGAGGCATTTAGTATCAACGAGATATTCAAAAAAGAGCTGTCTGTACAATTAATGCAGTTTCAATGTACTACCTAAGCAAATCTGCTTATCTCAGGTGTGGTGACAGATATTGACCAGAATCCTATACCAGAATCCCATCAAGAGGGGCCAGACATAACACAGCAGGCAGAAAAATCCTGCCAATCAGAAGGTCGGCAGTTCGAGCATGGGTTGGGGTGAGCACCCGCCATTAGTCCCAGAAATGTGAATAGATAAAAATAGGTACTGCTTTTAGCGGGGAGGTAATAAAGGTAGCCTTATGGACATCAATCAAAGGAAAGCTCTTTGGCATGGAAGATGGAGCGACAGTATGCCCCATGGCCAGAGTCAAGCACAGCCTCCAAGATGCCAGAAATAAGATGGGGAAAACTCCCTTTGTCTCTGTCTGTGTTGTCTGTCCTTGTTAATTGTATAATTGACATTGAATGTGTATTCTGTAAAGTCACCTTGAGTCCCCTTCGGATTGAGAAGGGTGGGGTATAAATACTGTAAGTAAATAAATAAACAAGTTTACATAGTTCTTCTGGCATCACACATATACATGGACTGGGCCACAGCAATGCATTTATTTATTTAATTTACAGTTCTTATATTCCGCCCTTCTCACCCCGCAGGGGACTCAGGGCGGATTACAGTGTACACATATATGGCAAACATTCAATGCCAGTTTGACAAACAACATATACAGACAAAGGCTATTTAACTTTTTTCTGGCCGCCAGGGGAGCTGCTGCTTTTCATCGTCCATCAAACACCGATGAAGTTCTTCCGCATTCCACATTCCCCGGAGTCTTCTTTCTTTATGGCCTCATAAATTAGTTAAATTTAGCCTCCCACACAAGGTGGTACCTTATTTTCCTACTTGACAGATGCAACTGTCTTTCGGGTTGCAAAGGTAGACAACGGGCTACACAATGGCTGGACACCCACTCCAGCCCGGGCTGGCTTCGAACTCATGACCTTTTGGTCAGAGTGATCTTAATGCAGCTGACACTCAGCCAGCTGCGCCACAATCCCGGTGCATGGCAGGGGATGGCTAGTAGCTCATAAATCTGGCTCTCTTGATATGTTTTGCCCAGCTTTTCAGTTTCCTCCTCCCCATTCCATTTTATGGGGATTACACGAAATGGACCACCAAATATTGCAAATCACTTTTGGTCAAATTGTTCCGGGCCCAAGCCTAGTGGCAAGACCTCTTCCTATATGCTGTTTGCATTCCCCTAATAATTTCACCTTTCCAATTTTCTTAGGATGCTCATACTGTAGTTTCTAAATGCCCTGTTACTGTTGTAAATTAATGCAAGGCTAGAAATGTGAGGATTAAAAGAAAAAATCATTTTCAAGGGGCAGAATTCTTATTTGAGGTAATGTCCTCATTATGCCCCCTGAATACTATACCAAAGTGTTTAAGTTTGTTGAATCTAATCTGAGGCCCTTTCCACACTGCCATACAATCCAGATTATCAAAGCACATAATTCACATTATCTGCTTTGAACTGGATTATCTCAGTCTACACTGCCATATAATCCAGTTCAAAACAGATAATCTGGATTTTGTACAGCTGTGTAGAAAAGGCCTCATATACACTTGAATAGTTGACCAGTCTATAACAGACCGAGAGAAACTTCTGCCTAGACAATTTCCTTCTAAAAACAAGTGACTGACTCATATCCCCAAGGTTCAGCTATTGTATTTTCAGAGTATGAAAAATATTGAAGGAAGATTTCTCCTACAAACAAATATGTAAAGCCATCCTTCTAACAATGCTTTGAAATATTACACCACTCGCCAACATGGACTCATTTGCTTTCCTTAAAATAAAAACAGAATAAAATTCATTGGGCCTTCAGCTAAACATAATTGTTTTGAAACATTGATTTTTACAGTGTCTTTGCATTTATTTTTCAGAGAGAAAAAAATACTTGTTGGCAGGGAATTGCAACCATTTACCAGTGCTGTGAGTCTTAGGCTACTCTGAAATGATGACTGAAAAATGATTCTATCATGTATATAGAAAGGTGGAGACAGTGCAAAATAATGCTTGCACTCCTAGCAATGCATTGTCGAAGGCTTTCATGGGCGGAATCACTGGGTTGTTGTAGGTTTTTTCGGGCTATATGGCCATGGTCTAGAGGTATTCTCTCCTGATGTTTCGCCTGCATCTATGGCAAGCATCCTCAGAGGTAGTGAGGTTAGGATGACCTCACTACCTCTGAGGATGCTTGCCATAGATGCAGGCGAAACGTCAGGAGGAATGCCTCTAGACCATGGCCATATAGCCTGAAAAAACCTACAAAAACCCACTCCTAGCAATATATATATATTTAAAAAAATATCTATCTATCATCTAATGTCTTTACATGCCTACCTGCCTACCATAGAAGCCTACATTTTGAAATTTTTATTTTGAAGTTCTTGAGTTAAATTCTGTCTCTTCTGTATATGCCCCCACTTCTTAAATTGTCTTCTCCATTCCTAGAAAGCAAAGCAGATGATCTTGTGTTTTTCAACAAGACCAAACCCAGACGTCAGGTCGATTATCACAGAATTATTCCATTCTCTTTTTTTCTCACTTACGGTACCTTTAGGCTGGAAGTGTGTTAGATGGAAAAATGAAAGAATGATGAATAAAAGAATGGACAAAAGTGTCAGACAAAGGGGCACAGAGTTGTCGTAGGTTTTTCGGGCTGTATGGCCAAGTTCTAGAAGGGAAACCATTGTGCTATTCTTAGTTCTCCCAGGGCATTCAGGCAATTATTTCAATTTGGGTGAAGGTGGCATTATTCCATCTTACTTCAGTGGGACTCGTGGAATAATCAAAAGATGAATAAGAACAAATAATGTATGTTGTTGCAAAACAGAAAAGGAAAAAAGTGTGACTATTCAAATGCTGCCATATCAAAGCTAGGAAGTATTTTTGATCCCTGCAAGGTGGGGGACATGTTTTAGTCCTTTCTTTTATTCACCATATTGTCCTTGTTTTTGTCTAGTGTTACACAAACCCTGCATTTTCAAAATTGATCTTATCCATAAAATTATTTTAGCTGAAAAATTAGGTTAAAACATACTTTTAAGAAACAAATGCAATTTTCTGAAAAGCTCCCCCCTTTTTTTGTTGGCTTCAAGATAGAGCTAGAAAATTATTTCCAGATTATATCTTGACCCTTGTCCAGATACAACAAATGCCATCTCACCATCTTCTTCAATTTCCCCAACTTCATCCTTACCAACTAAAGAAACATTATTGTATCAGATTTAGCTATATGTTGGCTCACTCTTCAACAACTAGATGGCTCTGGTTTAGTTTCAATCACAAAAGAAACCAGAAAAAACATCTAAAGCAGTGGTTCTCAACCTGGGGTCCCCAGATGTTTTTGGACTACAACTCCCAGAAATCCTAGCCAGTTTACCACCTGTTAGGATTTCTGGGAGTTGAAGGCCAAAAACATCTGGGGACCTCAGATTGAGAACCACTGATCTAAAGATACTAAAAAGATGCCAGATTTAATAGTTTTAAAAGAAAACACATATATTTTACTGGGTTGTTATAGGTTTTTTCAGGCTATATGGCCATGTTCTAGAGGCATTCTCTCCTGACGTTTTGCCCACATCTATGGCAAGCGTCCTCAGAGGTAGTGAGGATGCTTGCCATAGATGCGGGTGAAATGTCAGGAGAGTATGCCTCTAGAACAGGGGTCCTCAAACTTTTTAAACAGAGGGCCAGGTCACAGTCCCTCAAACTGTTGGAGGGCCGAATTATAATTTGAAAAAAAAAAAAACCATGAATGAATTCCTATGCACACTGCACATATCTTATTTGTAGTGCAAAAGACACATAAAACAATACCATAATTAAAATGAAGAACAATTTTAACAAATATGAACTTATTAGTATTTCAGTGGGAAGTATGGGCCTACTTTTGGCTGATGAGATCGGATTGTTGTTGTTATTGTGTGGTTTCAAGTAATTTCAGACTTAGGTTGACCCTGAGCGAGGGCCGGGTAAATGACCTTGGAGGGCAGCATCCGGCCCCCCGGGCCTTAGTTTGAGGACCCCTGCTCTAGAACATGGCCATATAACCCGAAAAAACTTACAACAACCCAGTGATTCCAGCCATGAAAGCCTTCAACAATGCATATATTTTAATTTATATGCTGTCTTAAGGGCTCCTTTGAGGACTATTTAGACTCAAAGAACAAGTGAAAACATGTGAGCCAACCTGTCCAGTACATAGTTTGAGAGTGGTCTAGAAGTTTCTGAATTTTGATTGTAGTTTTCCCTTGAAGGCCATAAAAGTTTAGATAGACTGAAACATGCCAGGCTTTTTAAATTGATGAAACAACAATTCTTGAACATCTTGAGATGTTTCTCCATATTCTCTTGTGGATTTCATTGAACGTGTCCCACTTTTTGCTTATTTTCTGTTCTTGTTGGGAGTAAACAAAAGACTTCCAGACATGATTTTCCTGTACAAAAAGACCACTTTTGAAAAGAAGACATGTTCTGTGTGAACAAGCAAGTGTTATGGGTAAGGGAAAAAAGCTTGATTATTTCTGAAGAGAACATGCAAAAACACTTGGGAATAGGTGAATGCCTAGAGAAAACTATGCAAACGTGTTGCTATTGCATTATTCTGCTTGATCAGATTTCTCTTTTCTTTTTTAAAAATGTTTTTTATTGAACCTTTTTTAAAAGGCACTAAGAACAACAGAAATTAAATCGGAAACAAGAACAAAGATAGAAAGTAAGAATTAAAAATATAGATCAAAGAGAAAAAAGTGATTTCCAGTCTTCCTTCAGCTGTTATAAATGCATATAGCTATTTTTGCCTCTCTCTTCAAATCTGATCAGGTTTTCCAAGGGCCAAGAAACTCTCTTTTCACCAAGAAAATGAATAACAGTGAATATTCGGTCCATCCCTCAGCAGAAATAGCAGTGGAGATGGAAGGGAAAATGAGAGAAGGGGTGTTCCCTCTTCTTTTTATCTTCTCCATTATCTTGATTTGCTAGATATGGGCCAGGAATAAGGAGGTGTAGCTGTCCAAAGACTGCTTCTATTGGAAAGAACCTGAAGGTGGGGAAGGCCTTATAAATTAATTTGATACATTTAGGATTGTCTCAAACCCTGAGATTTGCAGGCCAAAAGCTGGGTCTTGGGGGCAGTCCTTGTTTATTACATTAAATGCTATATATTAAATGTCCAATCTCGATAAAATAGTAAAGAGTAGAGACATCACACTGGCAACAAAGATCCGCCTAGTCAAAGCCATGGTATTCCCTGTAGTAACCTACGGATGTGAGAGCTGGACCTTAGGGAAGGCTGAGCGAAGGAAGATAGATGCTTTTGAACTGTGGTGTTGGAGGAAAGTTCTGAGAGTGCCTTGGACTGCAAGAAGATCCAACCAGTCCATCCTCCAGGAAATAAAGCCCGACTGCTCACTGGAGGGAAGGATATTAGAGACAAAGTTGAAGTACTTTGGCCACATCATGAGGCGACAGCAAAGCCTAGAGAAGACAATTATGCTGGGGAAAGTGGAAGGCAAAAGGAAGAGGGGCCGACCAAGGGCAAGATGGATGGATGGCATCCTTGAAGTGACTGGACTGACCTTGAAGGAGCTGGGGGTGGTGACGGCCGACAGGGAGCTCTAGCGTGGGCTGGTCCATGAGGTCACGAAGAGTCGGAGACGACTGAATGAATGAACAACAACATTAAATGTCAATCACAATTGTTCATAACTTGTTCAAACACATACATATACAAGTGAAGATATATACACTAGCTATTTGAAAATTAAAACAAGAAATATTGGCTAAAGGACCAGACTGAAATGAAATGGGGTTATTATTCCTTCTACTTATTTCTGGAATTAGATAAATGACATTTAATCTATCCTGTTTGGTTCTAGAGCAGTCAAGTGATATGATGTTTTGAGTATTGTAATACTACTCTGGAAAGCAGGGTTGAAGTCCTTCCTCTCCCATGAAAATCTACTGGATAACCTTGGGAAAGTCATACACTCTTTATCACAGAAAACTTTATGTAGTTCACTGAATGCAGTGGTTCTCAACCTTCCTAATGCCACGATCCCTTAATACATTTCTCATGTTTTGGTGACCCCCAATGATAAAATTATTTTTGTAGCTACTTCATAACTGTAATTTTGCTACTATTATGGATCGCAATGTAAATATCTAATATGTAGGATGTATTTTCATTCACTGGATCAAATTTAGCACAAATATCTGATACATCCAAATTTGAATACTGGTAGGGTGAGGGGATTGATTTTGTCATTTGGGGGATGTAGTTGCTGGGATTTATAGTTAACCCATAACCAAAGAGCATTCTGAACCACACCAACAATGGAATTGAACCAAACTTGGCACACAGAACTCCCATGGCCAACAGAAAATATTGGAAGGGTTTGGTGGGCATTGACCTTGAGTTTTGGAGTTGTAGTTCACCTATATCCAGAGAGCACTGTGGGCTCAAACAATGATGGATCTGGACCAAATTTGGCACGATTCCTCAATATGTCCAAATATGAACACTGGTGGGATTTGGGAAAAATAGACCCTGACATTTGGGAGTTGTAGTTCCTGGGATTTATATTTCACCTATAATCAAAGAGCATTCTGAACCCACCAATGATCAGCCAAACTTCCCTCAGAGAATCCCCATGACCAACAGAAAATACTGTGTTTTCTTATGGTCTTTGGCCACCCCTCTGGCATCCCCCTCGCAACCTCCCCAGGGGTACTAACCCACAGGTTGAAAACGCTAACCTAATGCTTTTGATAAGTTGGAAATGATTTGAAGGCACACAATAAAAACAAATTTGGTTCTAGACAGAAGATGGATGCAGAGGTGAGCCCAGACACCACAGCAATGGAGGAAATGAAAACACAGATTCATTAAACCTTGAAAACTGTATCAAGCTTAGCTAGAGATTTGCATAGAGTCTTTTCTTCTTACTAGAGCGGAGTGAAGGAAAAGTGAAGAATGTGCACCCTTGTCCTCTGTCTAGAAATGAGCCTTGAAAACTGGAGACTTATGGTCAGGCCCTATGATCTTATGTGACAAGCTAATGTAAGGTGAAATCAAGATCTTGAAAGCATTTATTTTGTGTGCAAATGGCCATAAATTTGAAATATTTAATGAAAGGGAAATCATCCTTACCTGTTAGCTGTGACAAAGCCCTCTAGCCCAAGGAAGAAGGAAGGAAATAGAAAGCCACAAAGGCAGGCAAGGATCACCCCATAGCAACCAGTGGAAGATACCTGAAGCAGAACTGCATATAACTTTTCACTTCTTGGACTCTTGGGATATTAAAACACATCTGCTCCCCCTTGGGGACATCAGTCTTCAGACAGCTGTCAAAAAGTGATACCTTAGGGAACTGACTGGTTAGGGACATTCGGATATCCTTGGGAATAGTGCTTCAGAAAGAAGAATGAATGCTGGGTGGCTTGAATGTATTTATCTTTCAAAAACAAAGCAACAAATGGTGGTAGAAGAACAATGATACAATAGTGTCAATGGATAGCTACAGCAAACCCATAAAACAAGATAGACAAAGTGCAGCCCAGCCGATCTTTTGAGATTGCAACTCTTATAAGACCTAATTAAGGGAGGCAGAAATAAAAAAAAATGATGAAAGTTGCAGTCCAGTATCAGTAGGAAGGCCATATGCTGTTCATGCCAGGCATAACTAGGAGGGGTGTGCAATTTTTTTCGTTAGTTGTCGCAAGTTGTATCAATTTGTTATATTTGTACTTACAATGCGATATTTGATGCATGGGTGTGACCCATGCAAAAAACTTAAGAATCAAAATTTAACCAACCCTTTTTTGTTTGAATTTTGTAAATCTTGGAAAGTTTCATTATCATCACAAGAAAGCTACCCGAAGCAAAGCCAAAAAGGCCACATTTCCTCTTTAAATCAGTTTGCTATGAAAGAGACTGAGAAAGCACAGAATTCTGAGAAATGTAGTTTGCAATTTGGCCAAAAGGCATCCTGTTTTTTGGCCCATTGTGTTGGGGTTCAGCCTGATCCTGATCTGTGTGAACCGGATTCTCTGACAGTTTTTCCAACTGAGCAAGCTCTCCCTGACCCTGACAGTGTGGAATCTGTTGTTGATGCAGAGGTCAGCAGCGATGAAAACGAAGCTCAACAGCTGGAGGAAAATGTTTTGGAAGTTAGCCGTGATATCACTAGCCGTGATATCTCTCCACCTGGGTTTTTTAATGAGGACCGAAGAGAACAGATAGAGACAGAAATGTTTCCCAATTTCTACGAAGGTCACATTGATTACAGGAGAAACAGGCCCAGACGTCAAAGTCAAGGGGCGTTTCAAAGAATAGCTTCTTTGGTTTAAGAAGCCTCCTGCCGGGTGCCTCTTTAGATTAAGCTAGGTTTGGGACTGTGGCTGTGCCTTGGCAGAATTCCTGTGTTTCATGGCCGGTAATCCCAGAGGCTTAGTTATCAAGTTCATGGTTAGTAAAAGGCTAATAGATTCCTGGTTCTTGTATTGTGGCTTTTGAAATTTTGCTCAAGTTCAGAGATTCTACTGACTGCTGTGTTTTTCTGTGGCTTTTTGACTTTGCATTTACCTTTCTTTTGTAACCAATTTTTCATCAATAAACAAGGATTGCTTTTCCTACAGTCCAGTGTGGTGGATTTAATCTTATGGTCTCATTTCTTGAACTGGGATGCAACACATTGATGGCTGACCTCTCATTCTGTTTACCATTTTTATTCAGCAAAGATTGATCCATTGGCTACAATGGAAAATTTTAAAGGCTCTGTACTCAGTTATTTTAAGGCCTATCGACATGAACCCTGTCTCAGTTTTAGACTCCATTTACAACTGCAGGCCTGCCAAGTTTCAAAACAATTCATCAATCTACTGATTTTTTAGAATTATTTTAAGTTTTAACCATAACATTTTTTAAAATAAGGCAAATTGCATGAGAGGGCTCTGGGAATTGTAGACACCAGTTGTGTCCATTCTCAGCCAACCAGAGCATGGACACAACCAGGTTTTTTATTGACTGAGAAACAGAGAGAGAAAAAAACTTCAACTCTCATCATGCTCTGGGAGGAACTCAGATATTTTTCAATGCCTGCCCTATGTAAGAGTTGCTGGGAAAGTGAGTTCCCAGCAGGGTCCTCTCTGGAAGAGAAGCTTAGGAAACTTTCCAAAAAGAAATGGAGGCTGCTGCTGGGGAGGGAGAAAAAGGCGCTGCAATAATCCCATATTCTTCCAGGAGCCCCGCAGAAGCCTCTGTCTCAGATATATTCTAGATTTAACTCTCCCCTCTCCAGTAGCCAATAAAATATGGCTCCCTTTACCTGTTTTTGCTGGGCTTTTCAGCTCTCTCCTCCCCAATCTGTTTTTGGAGATTATATAAAACAGCTCACCAAATACTTCAAATCTTATTTATTTATTTATTTACAGTATTTATATTCCGCCCTTCTCACCCCGCAGGGGACTCAGGGCGGATTACAATGTACACATATATGGTAAACATTCAATGCCAATTTGACATGCAATGTATACAGACATACACAGAGGATATTTAACTTTTCTCTGGCTGCCAGGGGAGCTGTTGCTTTCATCGTCCATCTGCGACACTGATGAAGTACTTCTGCATTCCCCGCATGCTTTTGCTGGAGTGCTTTGCTGGAATTTTTTTTTATGGCCTCATAAATTAGTTAATTTAGCCTCCCCACACAAGGCGGTACCTAATTTTCCTACTTGACAGATGCAACTGTCTTTCGGGTTGCAAAGGTCGACAACAGGCTACACAATTGGTTGGAAGCCTACTCCAACCCGGGCTGGCTTCGAACTCATGACCTTTTGGTCAAAGTGATCTTAATGCAGCTGACACTCAGCCAGCTGCGCCACAATCCCGGTGTTTTTGTTCAAACTGATTTGGGTCCAATCTTTTTTGTTCAAACTGATTTGGGTCCAAGCCTACTTATTATCCAAAAGTAATATATTCAAGATGTATTCATTATGAGTAACATATTTCTTCTAGGATCTTTCCCAGGCTTTTTGTGCTTTGAAACTTTCCATCTTTAGGGTACAGAGGCCATCTGCATTCTACCCAGTCTACCTTTCTCAGTTCTCAGTTTTTTCCTCTCTCTTTTCAATCATATTTCTAATTTCTAATGTAAGAAAAACAGTCCAGCTTCTGTAATATTCAATATTCCTTTAGGACACCCCCTCCATTTATAGTACACAAGGGGTGAGATTCAGATGATGTATGATATAGGCGATGGGAGTAAATTCTCTCAGCTGAAGCAATCTACAGAACTTTCTTAATTTAAGAGTGATATAAAATGCAGAGCCCTAGCACTTGATCCACTCTCTTGTGCTATATAATATTTTTTCAGCTGGAGACTTTCTTTCTTTCGAGGGTTTAATGCAGCAATGGTTCTTTCTTCTTGATATTTCAATCATTATATCATGAGCTTCCTTAGGGAATGTGCTGATCCTTAATAGCTAGATGTTTTACTGGAGACAGATGAGAAAGATAGCGGCAAGATGATTCTTGGGAGAGTTTCTAACATACATGATGACTGATTTGGGGGCTGGGGTTGGGCTGGGCAGAGACAAGGATCTGGAGTTTTATGTCTAAGCATTAATAGCTTGAATTTATTCCCCATATTGCCATGGCAACTCTAAGCTTACATAATTTTCCAATCAGAAATAGGATCAAGATGTTGCTTAGCTTGTCGCTGGTACTAAGCAGTTGTCTTTGTTCATTAATAATCAATAAAAATATAAGGCTTGCAACCTGATCCTAGAGTTACGCACCAGTTAGCTTGCACTAGAAACTAAATTCTGAGCCTCAAAAGTATGGTTCATTCTGTTTTTCTGTGCCTTCAAGTCATTTCCAACATATGGTGACCAGGGCCGTAGCCAGAAAAAAATTTCGGGGAGGGTTGAAAATTGGGGGGTTGAAACCTGCCTCCAAGCTCATGCTGAAGAAAGCCTTCAATAGCCTGCAGCTCTGCCCCTGTCAACCATCTCCACCAAGTCTGGTCTTCTTAATGAGAACATTCAACACGCACACCCCCCCCCCCCCACTTGGTTGCTTCGCTGCATTGGCTATTACTGCAAGTAATGGCAGTGTGAATAAATTGTCAATATTTGATTGAGATAGTGCTTTCAGTTCTGGAGGGACTCTTAATTTTTTGCGTCTCACAGGCTTAGCATGGGGATTTGGTTAACCAGTTAAAATTCATGAGTAAACCAGGGTTTTTTTTAACCTGAAAAATTTGGGGGGGGGGTTGAACCCCTAACCCTACCCCCCCCCCTCCGGCTACAGGCCTGATGGTGACCATAAGGAGACAGGGTTTTCTGAGGCTGAGAGTGTGTTACTCACCGAAGGTCACCCAATTGATTTTCATAGTTTAGTGGGAAATCAATTCCTCGTCTCCAGAGTCCAAGTTTCAAACCACAACACTATCCTGGATCTCATGTTTCCTTGGTAGAATTGCAGTCTTAGTATTGTACTAATCCAATAGCTAAAAATGTAGGCTAAAACCCCACATCATGTTGACATAGCATATCTCTGTTTTTGTTTATTCATTCAGTCGCTTCCAACTCATGGACCTGCCCACACCAGAGCTCCCTGTTAGCTGTGGCACCCCCAGCTCTTTCAAGGTCAGCATATCTCTACACTCATGCAATTCCAAAATGAATGTGCTACACCACTCTTTTACTGACTACCAATATTATGATTATATTATCTGTCAATCTAGCCACAGGTCTTCCTGTGATGACGAAAAACTATTTGGTCAGAACTGTAGTTGTTTTTATTGTATTTATGTGCACTGATTTTTTTAAAAAACAAATTAAATAAAATCATACACATTGCTCACAAATGCGATACATTTTTAATCAATTGCCTCCTAGTTTTAAGTATTTGCTCCCTGTCCTGTGAGTCTCTGTCTATCATGATTGTTCTGTCGCGTGCTGGGCCTGTAAATAATTGTCTTTAAATAGGACGTGCGACCTTTGCCCAGCGGGAAGCCAGGGGGCCCAAAGAGAAGTTCTCAAAGGTTTTCCACCACAAATGATCTTTAGATGGCTTGTGAAGTATAACAAAGTCCTTTATTAATGAACAATCAAACAGAAACTTCTCTTGTCTTCAGAAAGTTAAACAAATGATTTCAAGCAACTGGTAGCTTCCTAATCTTGTCCACAAAGGACAGGCAACTGTCTTCAAAAACTGATTCTTTGCTTTAAAGGAAAATCCCCTTTTTATCTTCTCCCAGGCTGACTGTAATCTAATTCTTACTGATGTGGGCTCCGCTACCGGGTCGAATTGCATCTCGAACGCCGAGTGGACCTAACAGTAAGGCTAGTAGATTCTTCAGCTGGAGTTCTTTGGTCTTTAGGGCTGTTTCCTTGGAGATCTTTGGATGCTCTTATGACTGTTCTCCCCCGGAAAGTCTTAAGGGTTGAAGCTTTTGTACAGGAGAGGCTTGCACACGTCCTGTACATTAGCTTTCCTTGCTGAGGCTAACTAAAAAAATGGCTCCCTTCCCTTCCCAATTGCCCTGAGAAAGGGGCAGAACCAAAACTTAACGATGATGGACAGGTGACTTGCCCTATGACTGCAACCAAAGGAAGCCACCTTTCTGCAGAAACCCTTGAAACCTTGGACTGCAAGAAAACATTTAAAACAAAGCAAATAGAGTTGGAGCTCCTGGTACAGCCGTACCAGCACAATGATAATATCTATTAATGTCAGAATGAGGTACCCACATGGCCAGCGAGAAGGAGGGTCTTGTTCTCCTTTACAAGTTCTCCTTTCTGGCATCAGGAGATACAACAGGTGATAACCAGATGCTTTGTGGTCATTAGGAAATGGCAGTGGTAACAACACTGTGGCAAAGAGATGGGCCAGCACAGAGAAAGAGTGCACCATCTGTTCCCAGATTCAGCAGGTATGTGCCTAATCATGGGTGGTTGTGGGGCAGCAATACCCCCAAATTAACTACCCGGTACAGATGCAACCCATATCAGAAGTAAATGTGAGGTTTAAACAATTCAAATGTGGAGAGCAAAAGTGATCAATCATACCATCCTCAACTGGGATCTTTGAAACTAGAGCTGCCAGGTATGAAATAAGACATTGGACACCTCTGGAGACGCCCTCCTTTTACTCCCACCTTCATCACAAGTACAGGTTGTGGGGACGAGGGAAACAGCCTTCTCCGCTGTGGCCACTCGGTTTTGGAACTCGCTACTTGGTGAGATTAGGCAAGTCCCTACCTTGGCAGCTTTTAAGGAAGTTCTAAAAACTTGGCTTTTCTGATGTACCTTTGGTGAGTGAACTTATATCCCATCTGTCTGACCTAACTACAGTTCCATCCTCATAATGCATTTTCCCCCCTCCTTAATGAAGGTCTAACCCCACTGTTCGTCCCTTTGAGCTCCTCCCTCAGAAACGCTTTCTCTCACCACTATCTCATCTAGGGTTTTATCAATTTTATTATGTGCATTTGGCTTGCCCACTGTGTTCTATCTTTTTATCATGCCATTTTGTAATTGCTTATTTTATCTTGTTTATCTCTTGTATCTTACTTTGATGTAATTTTTGCATCTTTGTATATTATTTTGCTGGATTTTTTGGGGGGCTTGGCCTCATGATAGCCGCCCAAGTCCCCTTTGGGGAAATGGTAGCGGGATATAAATAAAGATGATGATGATGATGATGATGATGATCCAGAAAAATCCAGCCAGTCACTACTTTCAGAATGCTTTGGAGGGGCTAAGGGAAAGGGACAAACACCAGCGTCTTCTCTGTTAAACAGTAAGGCACAGGTGACAGGGTAGCCTGGATAGAAGTCAAGATAGTGCCAGTTTAAAATGGAGTTAGTGACAGAAAAGACATTAAATTTATTTTAAACTAGCTTGGGGAGCCGGCAGTCCCCGTGTTATTAGAAGGCATTGTTTATTTTGTGATGTTGGGTAATATATCTTAAATAATCTGTACCACTATTTATCAGAAAAATGCCAGTTTTTGCTTTTGTTTTGTATGAATGCTCCCATTAGAAATTGCATAAGGATGTGGGTGGACTACAACTCCCAGAATTAAATGACAATCACCCCCAGACCCACAGCTGTATTCACAGTTGGGCCATGTTGGTCTGTGTGCCAAGTTTGGTCCAGTTGTGGGCTGGGTTTCGTGGATAAGGGTGAATTACAACTCCCAGATTCCCAGGGCCATGTTTGGTCTGTGTGCCAACTTCTGCCTTGATGCAAGGTAAACTACAACTTCCATCCTGTTGAGTCAGTCCCCCAAACCCCTCCAGTCTGTTCAGTTCATCTGTTTGCTGTGTACCATAGAAAAGAGTAGGAAAGGGTTAAGGGAGAGGCTGTTGGCGGGGTCATGCAAATTCTACACAAGGAACCTTGGGATGCCTGCCTGTGGTGGAGGAAACACATCAAATCTTGGTTGAAATTGTCCTGGAATGAAAGTATTCCTTTTGTGATGGGCCGCAGTGTTTGGGGAGGACATTGGCAGTGTTTGGGCTACATGTTCATGGTGCTCGCTCGCTATAACCTGCAATGTCAGTGGAGGGAGTGCCTTTGGAGGCTTCTCAGCACTTGGAACTATAGCCTGTCTGCTTACAGGCTGTCTCTGTAAGCAGACTACTCCTCCACATACACACATACACATTTTTCACTTTTATTATGTGTACAGATGTACAATAGTGATTAACACGATGCAATGAAGGGTAGAAGGTATTGGAGAAATTGATTATTTGGAACCAGCTGATTTTGTCTGTCTCCCCCCATCACTTCTAAAGAAAGTAGTATCACAAGCATAATGCACTAAGATCTCAACCCTGGTTTCCTTGTGTTGAATGTCTAATTCTCTTTCTAGTTAAAAAAAAAAAGAGGCTCTAATTGTTACAGGCTGTTGACAAGTTGACTTCAGGCCCACATCTGAAATGTCTCCTGCTGTTGGAAGTTGATGCATTTCACTGGCTAGGCCTTGCAGACATAACTTGCCCATTCTGTTTGGCTTTTGAGGTGAGAAGTGGAGAGTTCCCTCGCCATTTGTTCATCATCGCACCCTCATTAATTAATGTCTGAACATGAATTGTCTAAATGTTAAGCCACATGCAAGCTGTCGAGAACAAATGTGACACTGCTCTTCCCCTCTGGAAAAGGGAAACATGGCAGTGGGTGGACGCAAGAACAGGACATATTGATTGAACTAGGAGATCACTTGGTGCTTCCTATTGTGTCTGCTCTATCCAATACTTCTGGAAACATGAACCTCCAGGGGTCTGGAATAGGGGAAATCAACCATCCTGCCCTAAATTCATAATTAAAGCACATTCAGGTTTAAACTTTTTAGATTTAATTGGCAAATGAATGCATATACATTTTAATTACAGAATGAAGGGAAACTTTCAGCATCATTAAATGACAATGCTCTGGCATTTCACCTTGGTTCATATAGTTTGTGTCTCCAACATTATAAATGTATGTGCATGGAAGGATTCACTCTCTTAATCTTGGGTGAGAAATGTGTGTCATATATTGTATTGTATTGTATTGTATTGTATTATAATATAATATAATATAATATAATATAATATAATATAATATAATATAATATAATATAATATTATTTACTGTTCTGGAACAGCTGTTCCAGGAGCTCCAATTTTATTTATTTGGATTAAATGTTGGTTTGCAATCCCAGGCTTGGGATTTTGCAGCAGGGTGGCTTCCTGTTATAGTTTGCATTCATAGGACAAGCCACCTGTCAATAACAGTTYGGTTCCCTGGTCCCGCCCCTCTCTGGGTGTTTTGGAGGGAAGGGGCCATTTTTCAGTCAGTCTCAAAAAGGAAGTCAATGCAGAGGATGTATACAAACGTCCTCCTGTGCAAAGGCTTCGTCTCTTAAGACTTTCCGGGGGAGAACAGTTTTAAGAGCCTCTACAGATTCCCAAAGGGGTTCRAGGGAAACAGCTTTACAGCCCTGAGGACTTCCGYAGGGAATAACAGCTCTGCTCATCTCCAGCTAAGTGACTACAGGCCTGCTGATACGTCTGCTAGGTTCTGAGACGCAGTTCAGCTGGTAGTAGACTCAAATCAGTCAGGTTTAGGTTCACAGCAGCCTGGGAGGAGCTAAAAGGGGGAATTTTCCTTTTAACAAAGTTCTTGAAGATAGTGCCTGTTTCCTGTAAACAAGATTGCAAGAGCTAATAGACTGTTAACCCTGTTTGTTCATTAATAAAGAACTGTTATGTTTAAGCTCAAGCCTCATAAAGACTGCTTAATAAGGGAAATTTTCCTAAAGGCTTCTTTTCGGACCCCCTGGCTTCCCGCTGGATGCAAGCCTAACATCCTCTCTTGAAAACACCTCATTTTGGCTCCAGTGGCGACAGAACATTTACAGTATTTATATACCTCTCTTCTCACCCCTGGAGGGACTCAAAGCAGTTTACACAAAAATAATAGATAAATTCAATGTCTTACATACATAACCCAAAACCCAAATCAGCAACATATAACTAGGCATAAAATCAATAGGATTATTCAGCATAAGATAAGAAATAAAATGAGAAATGTAGGGTGTTTGTAGACCCTAGCAACCTGTTTTGTGATCGCTGAAGTGTTCAGGTCTCAAATTGTTTTTCATGCCATAAATTCAACTTCAAATCCATCCATTAAACCTTTAAACTACTAGAGGAATGTGACTATTTGGACATCTCTGCCTTCAACTACATCCAACTTGCTAATACTAATAATAATGCAACTATCAACAGTATTTGGACAAGATTTTTTCCAGCCACGCCCTGTGTAACAGTACAGCTTACAGGCACATTAGAAAAAGATAATGTTTCCTTCTGCATTTGCCCATGCCAGTGTTATAATTATAGAACCACAGAATTGGTGGGGCCCATCAAGTCCAATGGAGCCCCCAGTGGTGCAATGGGTTAAACCCTTGTGCTGGCAGGACCAAAGATGGACAGGTCATTGGTTTGACTCTGGGGAGAGTGCAAATGAGCTCCCTCTGTCAGCTCCAGCTCCCCATGCAGGGACATAATAATAATAATAATAATAATAATAATAATAATAACAACAACAACAACACTTTATTTGTACCCCGCTACCATCTCCCCAAGAGACTCGGTGCGGCTTACATGAGGCCGAGCCCGAGCCCGAACACAACAATACAAGCAATAATCACAGCAATACAAGCAATTAAAATAAAACATAAACATATAACATTATCAATAAGACAACATACAATTAAAAGTATGGGAAGGCCAAATGTAAAATTAAAATTGGAAATAGTGCTGAACATGGACAAACAGCTGATAGTGGCATTTGTGGAAAGACATATGAGCAGACCTAGAAAATGTAAAGTACTTTGGAGGACAAAGTGCTATAGGATCATTTAATCCGGGAAGGCACACTGGAACAACCACGTCTTCAAGCTCCTCCTGAAAAACTGCCAGGGTTGGGGCCTGCCTGATGTCCTTAGGGAGTGAGTTCCAGAGTTGAGGGGCCACCACCAAAAAGGCCCCCTCTCTCATCCCCACCAATCGCGCCTGCGATGCTGGCGGGATCAGGAGCAGGGCCTCTCCGGAAGAACGAAGAGATCGTGTGGGTTCGTATACAGAGATGCGGTCACGCAGGTAGGCGGGTCCCAAACCGTTCAGGCCTTTGTAGGTAAGAACCTGCACCTTGAATTGGGTCCGGTAAATGAATGGCAGCCACTTGGAGCTCCTTGAACAGGAGGGATGACTGCTCCCTGTAAGGAGCCCCAGTTAACAACCTGGCTGCCGCCCGTTGGATCATCTGAAATTTCCGGGCCGTTTTCAAAGAGAAGCCTCCCACAAGGACATGAGAGAAGCCTCCCACAAGGATGGTAAAATATCAGAACATCCGGGTGCCACCTTCAACTGTGACATTGTAAGCTTCATATGTCCAACCAACCAGCTTCGGTCCCAGCATAGTTTTCACAACTCTGGCAATGCCCTGAGGTTATCACAGGTGCTTTAGGCTATGTTGCAGAGGAAGAATCTTGCAAAACTACCTCTGAGTAAGAAAACACTATGAAATTCATGTCATCATCATAAGTTAACACAGGTAACTTCAAGGTATATTTATGCACATTATATCTACAGTGTGTTCAGGAACACCAGGTGATCAGCAATATGAGGTAGGCATGGATGAATTTGTTTTCTCTCATATTCAAATTATCTTAATCTACAATTTCTCTCGATCACATTTATGAAGACACTGGCAATTAAAAACATATAATACAAACAAAAAGCCAAGCACTCAGGTTGGCTAAAGGAATATGCCTTATTTGCTTTGTTCCACATTATTTTGTTACAAAAATGAAAGTGCTACAAAAATGCTGATCAAAAAATAGAATTCTATTTCATGCTTAGTCAAAAGCTGAAAGAGTTGCTGACAGCTTTGCCCTCGTACATTCCCAGATTTTGACTGTTCTTTCAAATTCCTTGGAGGCAACTTTTATCTTGGAACAAACCTTTTGGCTGTTGTTCTTTACAGTGATCTAATCATATGTTTGTCTCTATTTCTTTTATGTCTTTGTGTGTGTATGTGTTTTTCAAAAAGTGTCTGCTCCATCCCATGATGCAGATTATTCATGGGGGACCACACCTTCAAGATGTTTCTCTATCTACTACCCCCCTTTGGGAGTTTCAAGAATAAATTTGTGATAGTGAAAGTTCCCACCTAGTTTTTGCACAGCATCAAGTGTGAATGAGAGCTGAGTGAACAGCTTTTAAACTGTTAGTACTTAAGCAAAAAAATAAAATAAAACATACTAGGGAAGAAACGAATACAGGCTGAACCTCCCTTATCTGAAAATCCAAAATGCATATGCCCCAAATTTGCCTTTGGAAAGTGAGGTCTAGTCTCACATCCTGTCCCTGCTCAGTTTTCTTCAAGGATTCTTGGCAGGGGAAATAGATTTTGGGGGTGGGGTGGGGGTTGGGAAGGACTCCACTAACACTAGCCCACAATATAAAGCAAGCACCCAGTTGCCTGGTTAATGGGAGTGGTTGAGGCATATGCTCTGAAAATGGCTATGAGTGTGAGCACTGAATGACTCCATTGGCCACAATCTATACACAGCCCAGAGAGAATGAAAAAGATCACAAAGGTAGGGGGAATATTTCCTGGCCTTCCTGGCTATTTTACTAAATAGGTGGAAAGTGTGCAGATCTGAGACTTTCCTCCCTTTTTTCTCTTGACTTCTTTCACTATGTATATTCAAATACAGATATCCCAAAATCCAGAAAAATCCAAACTCCAAAAACATCTGATCCCTTCTCAAGCATTTTGGATAAGGGACACTGTAATAAATACTTGCTCGTATGCAAAGCCTACCAATGAATCACTGGAAAAAGTTAAATGTCCATTGTCCAGTGTAACAATGTATTCTGTAATGTCAAATCCTCCTTCTCCCCTTCCTCCCCCTCCTTTCTTGACAATATTTATTCAGTGGGGGGTGCCTTTACTTTCCCTTTGGAGCTCAAAGAATGTAATTTGACTAAGATCATCCAGTGAGTTTTCATTACTAAATAGGGATTTGAGACCTGGTGTCCAGAGTCATAGTCCGCACTTAGACCACTATACAGCATTGTCAAGTTCTCTACCTTCTGCTCTCAGTGATGTC
This sequence comes from Anolis sagrei ordinatus, assembly GCF_025583915.1. Classification (NCBI taxonomy): domain Eukaryota; kingdom Metazoa; phylum Chordata; class Lepidosauria; order Squamata; family Anolidae; genus Anolis; species Anolis sagrei. The sequence continues at coordinate 12,290,043 of NW_026847549.1, forward strand.
ACCAAAAGTATGCCTAGGTTCAGTGTGCCTGCCTTGCTCAAAACAATATCCATTTTGTTGATGTTAAAGAAGAAAAAGGGATGTCCTCAGTTCAGTTCCCTAGGGGAAAAACTGTGGTAATAAATGGCTTCAGTCATGGTCACCAGTTCTGCCAGATCGATAGTGCATGGAGGTATACCTCACTATTGCTAGTAGATCCCCAAAGTTATGGCACCCATAATCTATTATTCCTGCTGTTGTATCATCATACCTTTATGTATACAGTGTTTTATTTATTTATCGTATCAGGATCAAACCAAGGGTACAGTTGTAATGTATTTATTTTATTTTATTATATTTTAGTTTTTTTATTAACCACAAAAGAAATGCTATATACATAAAAGAGGTGGAACAATATAGTGAAAGAAAAGTAGGAAATAAAGATGTATAAGTCTTAACAAAAACTACTTCATTCTTTTCTTTAAGCCAGATTCTTTACACCGATTCAACTTGTTCTCCTCTTTTTTCTAAACATCTAATAATTTTATTACCTTTATATTCCCTTCATTACAAAAACAATCTCTATAATTCACATAATTACTTTTTTCCCTTTCCCCAGTTGTGCTACCCCTTGTGCTCCCCATCTCCGGAGTTCTTCTTTTCTTTATACTCCCACCAGAACTTCATTTCTTCTGGTGGGGGTTGGTTCCCATCTTCTTTCCTTAATGTTTCCTCAATAAATATTTTCCATATATTTTCAAAATCATTATACTTCCTTAGGCCTTTTTTAACCTTTAAATTGCATGTTAATTTGTCATTTATTGCTAATTTCCAAATTTCCTTGTACCATTCTTCTATCTTAATTTCCACCTCTCCTTTCCAATATTTTGCTATTAGTAGCCTTGCAGCCATTAACAACCTTTTTATCAGATTCTTTCCATTTTCCTTCCATTCATCTGTATTGTAAATAGATAACAGTATAGTCGCTGGATTTCTATTAATTTTTTCTTCATAATACTTTCTATTTCTACTATAACTTTTCCCCAGAAACTCTGTACATATTTGCATTGCCACCACATGTGGATATACGTACCCCTTTCTTGGCAACCCATCCAACATTTTTCTGAACAACTCTTATCCAGTTGTAATGTATTTAAAAAACACAACGTTTTTTTAAAAAAAACTTGGCTCTCTATTAAATGTTCTTTGACCAGTAGGTCGCCACTTGGAGTGCCTCTGGTGTTGCTATAAGAAGGTCCTCCATTGTGCATGTGACAGGGCTGAGACTGCATTGTAAAAACCAACCCCAGAGATCCCTCCGTTCTGAGGACCAAGATCTATTGGAAGTCCCCAGTGTCAAGACCTTGCGTCTAATGGCAACCAGACAAGAGCCTTCACAGCAGTGGCGCCATCAGTCTGGAATGCTCTGCCACCTGAAGTTCGTGCCCTGCGGGACTTACCAGCTTTCCGCAGGGCATGTAAGACATACCTGTTCCGACAAGCTTTTAATGTTTGATACTGTTGTTTTTAAATTGTTTTAAATTACTTTTAAACTTTGTTAGATTTTAGCTATTCTTGTAAGCCGCTCCGAGTCCCAGGGGAGTGGCGGCATATAAGTTTAAATAATAAATAAATAAAATAAATAAATTAGTGGGTGACTTGGAAGGCACTGAATAGACTGCTCTGGCACCACGAGATGCAGAGCCGACCTTAAGAAATGGGGCTACAAACTGGAGTCCACTACATGTGAGTGTGGGGTAGAGCAAACCACAGACTTATTTATACAGTACTATCTTTGTATGCAACACTATCCAAGAAAAACAATAAAAAAATGGTTCCATAAGTGGAATGGCATTGTAGAAAGGGATTGTCCAGTAGAAACTGCCTCTTCTTCTCTATCTCTGAACCCAAGGTAGTGGCAGTTGGAATAGAGCCAATGCAATTTTCTGAATCAGCAGCCCAAACCAAATCTAAAGTTGACCAAAATCTGATTCGTAACCCTTTTGGTACTAATGTTGGAGAGTGGTCCCAGGCCAAAAAAAAGGTTGAGACCACTGGAGAGGGAGGACCTTGCTTCTCCTTCTGAGCATAGGCATTGTAAAGCTATGCCTGCTCCTTTTCTTCTTCTCTCTCTCTAAGGACAGAACAGGGTCAGTTGGACTCATGCTGGCTGGGGATTCTGGGAATTGTAGTACAAAACTAACATTCATAAGTGATCAGTGACTTCACTGTTGCCACCCATCTTCGGGCAATGGGGGGGGGGGTAGTCCATGGGAAAGCATGTTGCCCTAGACTCCACCAAACTGGGCATCTATCTATCTGTCATTTATCTGTTGCACTCACATTTTATATATTTCTTTCAAATAATACCAAGGTGTGCCACAAAGATGCTAGTGACCCAATGTATTGCAATTACACATTTAGGATTGTGTGCAAGTTGCATTACTCTGACTCCTCCACATTCCGCCTCCATGCATTGAGAATCCTTACCGTGCACAGTGGCATGAAAATTAAGTTGCCCCAATGGCACCAGTCACACAACAGGTTTGATATTGTAGAGATAATTGTTTTATTAAAATATTTGCTCTTTTGCTCCTGACAAGATTTCTGACATGCTGGAAGCCTTTGCCAAGTGCCACGCTGGCCATTAGCGCTTTGATTTCCACGACACTTTTCTTTATTTAATAGGCCTGAAATATTGATTAACATTTACAGATTCAATTCCGAGCACTCACCAGAGGTTACAGAGAGCTGGTTGCACCAGTCAAATCTGAAGGTGTAATGAAATCCCCCACTGTGCCTGTCAACTTATCCCCTGTACAGGTCATTTCCCACAAGGTCTGCAGTGTTGAAAAAGCAGCCATTTTCACTTCAAACACTCGGTAAAGCGACAGGAAAAATCTGTCCCCCGCATTGTATTCTCCAGCTCTTTCGGGAAAATTGAATAGGCTCATTTCAGCTTATAGTTATCCGCTTTCTAAAACAGACCCAATCGCTAGAGGATAAAAATGCTTTTTTTGGTAGACCAGACCAAGACTTCTCAATATTTTTTCCCTCATTAGAAATGTCAACAGAACACAAATTGCTTGTAAGCTTCAGCCAATCTATAAACAATCATTAGAATCATAAATGCAAAGCACTCTCCACAAAGGAGCTTGTGTATATGGAAGCCAATAACTTTGTTTCCCAAATGTGGGAGTCATGAAGCACTGTCCAAAAAGTGGGAGGGAAGAGAAAGAAAAAGAGGAAGACATTATTACAGGTAGATGGACTCAGATATGGAACATACAGCTCTAAATGTGCAAGATCAAGGTGTGCTCTTGGAAGTCTTTTAATCTTAAGGTCACAACAAGTCCAAAATGGAATGAAAGCAGTTAACGCTAAATATAGAAGTCTTGATGTTCACCTCATACAAGGTACTTATACTAATAACCGTAAGCCAAAGTTGTTTTGGAGGCAGCTAATAATAGCAAGAAGAATAACATTTTGTTTATCACCTAATACATTATTATTACAATAATGTTTATATCTCTTAGTTGCTTTGTTTGTTATAAACCAAGAGTTTTGTTGCTGTTTACTCATTCAGTCACTTCCAACTCTTCATGACCTCATGGACCAGCTCATGCCAGAGCTCCCTGTCGGCCATCACCACCCCAGCTCCTTCAAGGTCAAGCCAGTCACTTCAAGGATGCCATCCATCCATCTTGCCCTTGGTTGGCCCATCTTCCTTTTTCCTTCCATTTTCCCTAGCATCATTGTCTTCTCCAAGATTTCTTGTCGTCTCATGATGTAGTCAAAGTACTTTAACTTTGCCTCTAATATCCTTCCCTCCAGTGAGCAACCGGGCTTCATTTCCTGAAGTATGGACTGGTTTGATCTTCTTGCGGTCCAAGGCACTCTCAGAATTTTCCTCCAACAGCACAGTTCAAAAGCATTTATCTTCCTTCGCTCAGCCTTCCCTATGGTCCAGCTCTCAGGTGACCATGGGGAATACCATTGCTTTAACCATGCAGACCTTTGTTGCCAGTGTGATGTCTCTACTCTTCACTATTTTATCCAGATTGGCCATTGCTCTCCTCACAAGAAGTAAACGTCTTCTGATTTGCTGCCTGCAGTCTGCATCTTCAGTAATCTTTGCACCTAGAAATACGAAGTCTGTCACTGCCTCCACATTTACTCCCTCTCTTTGCCAGTTATCAATCTGGTTGCTATAATCTTGGTTGTTTTTTTTTTTACCATAATCTTTATATCCCTCAGTTGCTTCATTTGTTGCAAACCATAGAGTAAAATGTTTAATAGATGACCTAAGTATTTTGTTTAAGAGATCTGGCCTAGCAAACCTTTAAGGCATTTAAAAACCTTCCCTTGAAATTATACAAGGTATGTAGAATTAGCATTCCCTGTGTCTGATACAAATAACTGTAAGCAATCCAATCGTCTGATTTTGTCTATTATTTGCTTTAAAATCAACAATGGAGGTGGGGGGTGGAGGTGGTGGAGGCAGCAACAGCTGGATTTTGTTGATGAGATCTAGTGAGAGCAGAATTTCTGCATCCTTTGGATTTTTGCATGCCATCCAGGTCATCCTAGGTAGCAGCCAGGGATTCTTTTCTTCCTCTGGCTTGACATATTTCTATCTCTAAAGGCATGCAAATGAACTTCCCTTGAGCCTTCCTGATGAGCTAATTTGCAACAAACGTTAAAAGATGATCGTGCTGACCTACCTTCAGTTTAACTAGAACACAGAACATTTGGACAGGGCCAACATGTCCTCTTTGGAGACCTCCGGCAATGAATTGCAGTCACTGTTCCAAATCTCTTCCCATGCCCATGCTGTTTCAGATCTTTTCCTATACCCATGGCAAAAGCTTTGAAAGGATTCACATGCAAAGTACAAGATATGTTGTTTAAATTAAAGTTAATACAAAAGTGTCAACCCCATGCTGAATTTGTTTTGTATGCAAAGAATAATAAAGTCTATTTATGCATTTGTCAATAGATATGGTTATTAACTAGTAGAATAGGTCCTTGGTACTTGCAAAGTTTTGATTTCAGGACCCCCTGTGGATACCAAAATCCATGGATATTCAAGTCCAGTTATGTGCAATGGGATAGTAAAATAGTGATCCTTATATAAAATGGTGGAATCAAGGTTTTCTTTTTGTAATTTCTTTTTGGAATGTTTTCAACCCATGGATGCAGAATCAATGGACGTGGAAATCTGTTTGTAGTGATCCTGCGGCATTTCTCACCCATGAAATCAGATATACAACTGGAAGGATTTGCATTGGACGAGGAGCTCAAGCTCTCAGGTGGAAGATGCTAGATAGCAGGGGTAGCAAAAATGTAACTCCCATATCAATTTTAGTTTCCAGAGTTCTTGAGAAGTGATTGTGTGTGTGTGTGTATTTTCATATCTCTCAAAATGGTCTCCCCTCAAGACCAAGATTTCCAGAGCCACTACTTATTATTATAAAGTCCTCTCCTGACTCTGAAATGGCCTAGGGAGCCAAAATTGTATCAAAAATGCTTCTACACCTCTCCAGGATATGACATTCCTTTAATGTTCTGAAGGAGGAGGAGGAGGAGGAGGAGGGGAGGGGCAAGAGGGAAGGGGGAAGGGGGAGGAAGGAGGAGATGGTGACTTACCAGTTTAAAAAACTCAGTAGATGATGCCTGAAGACCAGCCAAACCCTCCTTCCAGATAATAGATCAGGATCAGAGCAGGTAAGGAAGGAATAGTCCTCCCCATCAGTCCCAAGAAAGAGCAGAATCCCAGGCATCTTGTTCCATCCCTCATTCTCAAGACATAGTAAGTGGCTGCAATTAGGGTCTCCAGAAGAGGACAGCTGAAGGATACTACCATTTAATAAAGATAGGGATCTGGGTATTGGTTTGACAGCTCTGCTTACGAAAGGCAGATAAAAATACCTGCTGCTTGCTCCAAGCTCTCAGTATGTTTCTCTTATTCCTGGCAGATTTATGACTCCTGGATTACATGAGTACTTGACTACACATAACCATGGAACTTCTGGCTTTATTTGATAGCAACAACAGTTACTGTATATCTCTTGCTATTGACAATATGTTCTTCCAATTCCAGGACTTGGCTTTCTTCTGATTGCAGCTTATGACCTCTGGGGACATAAAATTAGTCAAAGCAGGACAGGCATGTGAGACCAATTAAAAAAATAAATAAACAGGGAGGGAATGCTATTCTTCCCCCAACCTTCAATCACTGGATTTCATATTAATTCTGACATTAATTACTGGAAATGTACAATCAACTCTGTTTAACTCTTTCATAGAATCATGGCATTGGGTTTTCCAACATCTGGATATTTATAGATCATTCAAGTCCAAATTCACCTCCACTTTCTTTTGTTGTGTCAGGAGTGACTTGAGAAACTGCAAGTCACTTCTGGTGATAGAGAATTGGCCATCTGCAAGGATATTGCCCAGGAGATGCCTGGATGTTTTGATGTTTTATCATCCATGCAAATACTTTAGATTAGTAACAAAAATACCTTATATTATTATGAGAAAATCTGTTCCATCAGTTACTATGTATTCCAACAAAACCCAGGGAAAACTGGAAATTCTGGGGGACATGAAAATGTCATAATCTCTTCTGATCAAAATATCTCAATGCTCCCTGTAAGCCCTGGCTCAGCAATGGTAATGTTGGAAAAAGAGGACACAATGCAGTTGTTTATGAGACATAACTGCTACAGCTGTTCATCCCTAGCACACAATGACAGAGAGACAAACTGACAATTACCTTTTGAGTAGAAGCCGATGTTAAAACAAAAAAAAATTAATGAGATGAAGGTCTCTGTATGCCGTGAGGAAAAAGAACAGCTCAAAACTAGCAATATTGTAAAAGCATATGCCAGCTACATTTACCCTGTGGCATTCTTCATAAAGTGCAATGATTACATTGTTCTGATCTGACAACTGTGAATAGAAGAGCTGGATGCAACTGAGCTTTTTTCAAAAACAAATCAGGCATTAGCACCTGTTCAGCATGTGTACCTCTGTGTCTGGCCTTAGAAACACGTGCAATGCATGTATGCATGTACTCCTTAGGGTGTGCCTACAGAATTCCAGAAAGCAGGATTGGGCTGGTGACATGGACTAGGCTAGTGGTTTGCAACCTGTGGGTCCCCAGATGTTTTGGCCTACAACTCCCAGAAATCTCAGCCAGTTTACCAGCTGTTAGGATTTCTGGGAGTTGAAGGCCAAAACATCTGGGGACCCCAGGTTGAGAACCACTGGACTAGGCAAAGACGAGAACTGGACTTTCACTTTCATATTTTACTATCCATTCATCACTTCCACTTTTCAATTTTTTTTAAAAAACAGTTATGTGATGCGAAGCCGTGACTCCCACCGCTTGTTACTAAAAATTTAAAACCGTTCACTTGCTGCCACCAAAATATGTGAGGAAGTCTCCAAAATGAAATAATGGTGTAAAATCCCAAATAAATAGGATCACCACACAGATGTAATAAAGATTTGAGACTTCTAGCTTAAATTGCCACCATAATATAAGTGATATTGGTAAAAATGATCTCTGGTTATCCTTATCTGTGTTGTGAGGCACCTTGGGTAGTGTGGAATGCTTCAAACGTGGAAATCAGTGAAGGAGGCAAGTTTAAAACACAAAAAGAACAGGTTATTGTTATCAGAGCGTAAATTGTTGCAAAATTAAACTGTTGAACTTGGCACAAGCTTGATGGATACAAAATGGCTTGGTTGAGTTACATTAAGTCTTCCGATGTTACAATCCTTTAACTCTTTCTACAGTGAGGTACTATATTATTTCAGTGTTCCCTATTGTGAATATTTACAACTGTTTGTCCTTCACCGGATCAAACCAACGATCTCCAGATTTTCACCACTGGGATCCCTGAAACCCTTTCTTGTTAGATTCTTTTCTACTCAAGCAATCTAACGAGTTTCCACCTTCAGCTTCCTAGCTGGAATAATATTCACAAACCTAAGAACTAACTGAATTTACACTACTCCACAGAGCCTCCTTGACTCTGCTACTCTCCTCAGGGTCTCATCCGCCTGACTGAAAATAAACTGTCGCTTTCAAACCTTTTCTACTTAAGCTCCGCCCACCTCCTCTGGCTTGTCACCATGGCAACCTATCTCTCTCTCAGCTAGGCCATGGCCACAATGTAAAGCCTAAACACAGTTTGAAACACAGTATAATGAACACTTCTCTACATGTGACATCTGCAAATTTCTGCAAGGATTCTCTTTACCCTGTCATTGATAAAAATCTTGAGGAGTAGTAGCCTTATGATATAATCCTGAAGCACTCCACTTGAGACCCTCTCCCAGTTTTGAAGCTCAGTGCCCTTCCAGACTATATCCCAGATTATTAAGGCAGAAAATCCCACATTATCTGCTTTGAACTTGGTTATCTGAGTCCACACTCAGATAACGTGGGATCTTCTGCCTTGATATTCTGGGATATAGAGCTGTGTGCAAGGGCCTTAGTCACTGGAATCAACTCTTTGAACATGCATTACTAAACAATTATGAATCCATTGGAGAGTATTGCCATCTATTCCCATTGGATTAGTTTGTTAATCAAAATATTGTGGAGGACCTTATTAAATGTTTTGCTGAAATGCAGATAAATGACACCTACAGCATTCCTACTAGATATTAAACTAGTAATCTGGTTGGGGGGGGGATTAGTTTGGCTAATTTGGTATAATTGGCTACAGAAAATATATTGTACATAATTGTGGATAAATTGTCCTCAGGTCTACATCTTTGAGGACACATCTGAGGGCCAAAATTATGGATTTTCATATATCCTGTAGATAAATTGAGTGTCAGTCCACTGAGAAGGAAAACCACCTCAAGGGGTCTGCCTAGCTTAGCTACTGTTGAAGGCAAGCCTTTAGCAGAAATGGACACTCCCCAGTATTTTAAGCAAGCTCAGGAAGGATTAATCCTATATCATCCTTTGGATCAAGGAAAGTATCACAGGCTTCAGAAATTAGTGTTGAAGGCCTGATGAAATGAGCACCAGTGGAGACCTCTGGGTAGCAGAAAACATTGCAAGTCTTGCTCTGTACCCTGGCCATGCTGTCCTTTGGTTTGTATTCTTGAATTTGACTTCTGGACTCTGACCTTGGCTTTGTTTTCAAGAAGTCCTGGTGTCTGACTTCTGGACTCTGACTGTGGCTTCTTTGTTGTTTCTTGGCTAACTCTGACTCTGCTACTCTTTGGATGCTCAGCATTTCAGACCTTGGATGTTCTGGTACAGCCGCACCAGGAGCTCCAGCTTATCTTGCTATTTGTTGATTACTGCATGCATTTTAAAGTTCTATGCCTTTGCAGTTAGACGGCTTTCCTTAGTTTGCATTTATTGGATCTATGCCCTGTCAATTATCGTTAGGTTCCATGGTCCCGCCCCCTTTTTGGGTTTTGGAGGGAATAGGAGCCATTTTGGGTTAGTCCACACAGAGAAAGTTTTATACAGGACATAAAACCAGGAGCTCCTGTAGAAAGCTTCGTCTTCTACAGCTTGGCCGGAGATATACAGCCTTACAGCTTGGCCGGGGAAATATACAGCCCCATAGCTTGGCCAGAGAGACACAGTCTCAACACAGCTCCTTTGCTGAGGATTTTACAGCCTCACAGCTCCTTTGCTGAGGGAATCCAGTCCCACAGCACTTCAGCCAGCCATCACGGAAACCTGAACACCTTCTTTTCCCCTGGAAGTCTACAAAGCTCTGCTTGGTAAGGGTCACTCGCGGCAGCCAGAAGCAGTTGGTATCGGGTGTAGGGGCTCCATGCCAATAGAGGCAAAGACAGACTGTCCAGATAAGAGATTAAGGATTTCCCCATTAGTTAAATACAGTTATGAAGATAGTGCCTGTCCCCTGTGGACAAGATTGAGAGAGCCAATAGACTATTAAGAAAGCCTTGAAGTACCTGTTTGATTTCAATAATAAATAACTTTGTTGAACCTTTAAGCAATCTAAAGACTCTGCTTAAGGAAATCCAAAGGCCTTTAATCTGAGGCAGCCCCGGTTTCCCGTTGGGCATACAGAATTTATGTCCTGTCTATAGTCTTATGCACAGGCCCAGCGTGCGACAGCACACTGGATATTTTTTGTTCCTGACTTGACTCTGTATTATTCCATCTTAACTTCACTAACTGGACTTTGGAACCTGGCTTGTCTTACCTTTATCAGTTTGTGTTTACATTTCTGTTATTTTGACTGGATTATCAAGGACTTAAGAATTTAGGTTTCTCTATTAATGAACTCTGGTCCTCCTATTGTTTATTTAAACCTCAGTCCTTTTATCAGGACCCAGTTCATGACACATACACACAAATTTCTTTCTCTTTAAAACCAAAAAGACTTGAGAGTTTGAGATATCTGTACCATGAAAAATACAATGATATATCTGTGGTAGCCGGCTGGTGTTTCAGAGTTGGTCAGTTTTAGGTGAAAATTGATCAGAACCAAAATAAGAACAGCGTATGTAGACAAAAAAAAAATTACTTTGAGGATAACCTAGTTATGATAAATGCATATGTATTTTAAAATTCCTCTCTTTTAAGTGGGAAAAATGTTACATTTTCTGTTGAAAGACATTTCTCCCCTATGGTTACATTTGGGCTGGCTTTCTGCATTACCAGGGGACCTTCTTGTTGTCCTCTCCTTATTTTACCCTCAAATCTCATCTTAATGATCCTTTTTGATAAACAGCTTCAAAGAGCTCTTTTTGTTTGAAGAAGAAGATGAGAGATGAAATGTAGAGCCACATGGCCTGTGAACTCCCTGGTGAAGGGCTTGGCTTTTTCGGCTGAAGACACACGTTTACATGAATGGGGGTGGGAAGACCTTCCTTTACTTGGTTTTGATGGGTAGATTTCTTTTCAACCATAAGAAAATTGACTCATTCTCTTTTCCCTTGATATATGGACATCAGTGGTGGATAGGAGTTGTAAGAGGATGTGAGAAATAGCTTTGTTTGTTATTTTTTGCAGTGAGGGAGAATATTGCAATGAATATTACAATTACACTTGGTGATTCATGCACAAGTAAGTTCCTCTTTGAATGCAGTTTTACAGTAGTCTCTGGGTTAACAGAACTCAAGCAACCAGAATTCTTAAGCAACCAGCATATATATATATATATATATATATATATGGAGAAATAATACAATGACAATGCTATTTTAATAATACAGTAAAACTGTGTTACATTAAGTTAAGCTTGCCTTTATTTGCATTTTCAGGGCAATGATGCAATGTCTATACTCAACTGACAATGACATAATCAGAGTTCTGTAGGTGTTAATGGTTGCACAAGCAGTTGTATGTTCTTGAATTGTGTGTAACTATTTATAAATTTGGCTATGAAGATCTGCATAGTTAAAGCAGTGGCATTCCCTATAGTAATCTATGGATGTGAGAGCTGGACCATAAGGAAGGCTGAGCAAAGGAAGATAGACACTTTTGAACTGTGGCATTGGAAGAAAATTCCGAGTGTCTTGGACCACAAAAAAGATCAAACCAGTCCATACTCCAGGAAATAATGCCCGACTGCTCACTGGAGGGAAGGATATTAGAGGCAAAGATGAAATACTTTGGCCACATAATGAGAAGACAGGAAAGCTTGGAGAAGAGAATGATGCTGGGGAAAATGGCAGGAAAAAGGAAGAGGGGCCGACCAAGGGCAAAGTGGATGGATGATATCCTTGAACTAACTGGCTTAACCTTGAAGGAGCTGGGGGTGGCGATGGCTAATAGGGAGCTCTGGCGTGGGCTGGTCCATGAGGTCACAAAGAGTTGGAAGTGACTGAACAAATAAACAACAAAACTTATGAATTTAAACCCTCAATGTTGCTTTAAAAGCAAATAAAAACTTTCTCTTTAAATTCCCTCTAAAACTGGTTGAACAGTTTTGAGACCAATGTAGCCACCCTCACTTGAAAGAAATACCTGTCATAATACCTTGTAATATTTATTTTATTTATTTATTTAGAAGTTTTCTATACCGGTCTTCTCACCTCAAATGAGGGATTCAGGCCGGTTAACAACATGTGTTCAAATACAATAATATACAAAAACACACAGTGCATCATCATTACAGAATTAAAATAAAAGTACAATAAAAACTAGGCTTGGGCAGTTTCGTTCGTTAATTTCGTAATTCGTTATTAATTCGTATTTAAATTAGCTTACGATCCAATATTGAGCCATGCAGGAATAGTGTGAGGAGTAAATTAGATTCGAAACAATTTTTTCAATTTATTTCGTAATTATTTCGTAATTATTTCGTAATTATTTTGTAATTATTTTCGCATGTCTGGTGCAAGTTTTATAGTTGTTGTTTGTTTTATCACACCAACAGTCAACAACAGAGGGAGAGGGAAGCTTCAGAAGTTCCCCCTGTCCCATTTGGAGGTTTTTTTAGCATATTGCGCAATCGCGTCCGCCATTAACGAATCGATTCATAATTATACGAAATTTTGTAAATTTCGAAATTTTTAAAAGGAAAATTTCGGAATTCTTTAAAAAAACGAAACGCGAAGGACCCCTAAAAACGAAACGAGTTTAGAAACAAATTTTTCCGTTGTTACCCAAGCCTAATAAAAACATCAACATCACATTACCCAATAAGTCTGTTAATGTTTATTATTATGTGAGGGTGGGATAACAAAGGCCACACCTTATTTATTGGTTACATATGAAATAGGATCCCAGGATCGAACAACCCACCTGCTGGTCTGATGGCACTGGGAGAGGAGCCACCAGAAGATGTCCAGATGGTTCGGCCTCACAAAGGAAGGCCTCCAAGCTATTTTTCCCCCACAATTTTATACAATTTTTTCACTTAATTATGGTAAAATGCTTTCAGTTTTGAACTAAAAAAAGGGATCTTGAAGGTAATGATCATAATTTTTGTACCCATGTTTAATGTGTGCATTTATATATGCATTTCTCTCACATACAAAATATGAACATATCTTGGTATATATTATCGGTTGCATCGTTTCCTTTCCCAGCCAGTCTTGACAGATCCAAAATGGATACTTTCATTGAGAATTTTGAACCAAACAAAGCCTCTTTTCCTTCCCTCCTATACATTCAGTGCATTTGAGCACGTAGCTTTAGGCCTCATCCAATTACCCTAAATCCTCATCTAAAGAAAATCTAGTTTTAAATTCCCCAAGCCTCCCTTTGACCTCTCTTCTCCACTTGGCACAATGTGAAATTTTTAATTGCCTTGTTAAAGAGAGGTTGACAGCTGACAATTGTTTGGTTCAGAATCATGGAGCTGTTAATGCCTCTCCCACCAAACGAAGGGCGCTAATGATTTGTGCAGGGATATTTTTTCTGTGCTCTGCTTCACACTGTTCCCTTCTGTACTGTCATTTGTATTTGGGGGGGGGGGGGAGAGAAAAGAAGGAGGGAGGTGGAGCAGGCGTGCATTTCACTTCATGGTAGATTTCTCTATAGAGTAACTAATTATATCCTGATGTTCCCCATGATTTCTGTTTTGCTCAGCCATCTGAAAACTATTTTGAAATGCCATATCCTACAACGTTGGTTCTCCATTTTTTAAAAAAAAAATTATTTAAAAATATTGCAATTACAAAGGGTTTTTGTGTACTTTTCCATATGGAGTTATGTTGGGTTCGAGTTCTAAAGTATGATCCAAAACCAAAATTCCAAACTGGTGTTTGCCCAGTAACACTAATGCAAAGGGAATAAAGCAGGTCCAGGTCTACAAGAATATAAGGGGTGTATATACATTGTATATCCAACCAGTCCATCCTCCAGGAAATGAAGCCCAACTGCTCATTGGAGGGAAGGATACTAGAGACAAAGTTGAAGTACTTTGGCCACATCATGAGAAGACAGCAAAGCCTAGAGAAGACAATGATGCTGGGGAAAGTGGAAGGAAAAGGAAGAGGGGCCGACCAAGGGCAAGATGGATGGATGGCATCCTTGAAGTGACTGGATTGACCTTGAAGGAGCTGGGGGTGGTGACGGCTGACAGGGAGCTCTGGCGTGGGCTGGTCCATGAGGTCACAAAGTGTCGGAGATAACTGAACGAATGAACAACAACATACATTGTAGAATTAGTGCAATTTGACCTTGCTTTAACGGTCATGGCTCAATGTTATGGAACCCTGGGGCATCATCACTTTTTGGCAGAGAAAGTTGAAGGCATGCAGCCCACGGGCCAGACTTTGACCCATGGAGCCACTCAGGAGATAAGCCCACCCATGACTTAATGAAACCATAAACAGCACAGATAATCTCCCTCCTGTTGTGACTTGGAATCTCTGGTCAGGCATCACAACAGTTATCATGCAATCTGTTGTATGATAACTGTTGTGATAAGCCACAAAACAGTCAACATACTTATCTCACCCCTTATCATTCTTATCTATGAGGGTCTTACAAACACAATGTATACTTAGACCCTTCACATTTCCACAATAGTTTAATTGCTCTGTTTAATTGCTTTGTTCTCATGATATCTCCTGTGCCATTTATGTTCCTATCCACCCTATTGAATTATTTACCCTTTAATCAATTTGTATGTTGGGCTTCCCCCCCCCCAAAATTGGTTGGCTGTTGCTTGATACTTGTTTATTACTGTTATTCTGTTTGTGCTATTTTAATTTGTCTTTGCTTTTAATCTGTATGTTGCTTGGGTTTGGCCCCATGTAAGCCACCCCGAGTCCCCTTGGAGAGATGGAGGCAGGGTAGAAAAATAAAGAACTTCTTCTTCTTCCCAAGTAAGTACTTACTTACTTACTTACTTACTTACTTAGGCGATCCCTCGTAGCTCGTCCTCCAAATGGAATGTCTTGGTGGTGGATCCATAGGTGGCTGCGGAGTCCTATTCTTGATCCACAATAGCTTTATAAACAAGCACCTTGGTTTCTCTATGGATGTCCTGGTCCTCAAACACTCTCTGCTTCATTTGGAAGAATGCTGCACTTGCAGAGCTCAGGCAGTGTTTTATTTCAGTGTCAAAGTTGACTTAGAGACTTTATTTAATTATATAGTTGCAACAAAGTGAACCTGTGTGGTGTAGTGGTTTGAGTGTTGGTTATGACTCTAGAGATCAGGGTTCAGTTCCCTGCTTGAGCATAGAAACCCACTGGGTGACCTTGGTCAAATTACACACTCTCAGCCCCAGAAAACCCTGTGATTGCTTAGCCTTTTAGTCACTATAAATCAGAAATGACTTCAAGGTGTAGAACAACAACAGCAACAACAACAACTAGGATGTTGATGTATAATACATCAAATAAGAAAAACTTTCAGTATTTTTGCAGGTTTGAAATGAACATATCAGCACACAAAGTTTGCTGTTTGAATATAAAGCTAATTTGGCCTATTTCAAGAGGTGAAGTTCAGGAACACCATTTCTGTCTCTTCCCTATCCTTTTCACTAAAAAAGCAGCATTTAGATGTCTTACCCAAGGAACCAGAAACTTTGTTTCAAGGATTCACAGAGCCTTCTTGTGCTGATACGTTAACACTTCTATTTGCCTTTCTATCTCCCCAGAGATAAAAAAAACCGGCAGATATTTTGTTGAATTCGATTTCATTCCTTTCTTTCAAAGTCCTGCTCTTTCAAAAACTTTAATCAACCGGGAAGCCATAAAAAGGAAAAAAAATGAAATCTTTGACTTTTTGTGGGTGGGCGCTTCCTTAGAAATCCAATTTCAAACTTGAAATAAAATCATATTCAGCAGCTATCATAATGGCTTTGGCCTCAGTGTGTCCTCCTATCAGTCTAGAAATCTTTTCTTTTTTAATTATTTCAAGACTTTGCTGTGTTTTTTCCTGTCACTGGATTTTATATTACTAAAACAGGATTCTCAGTGCTAATTACTGGAAATGCACAATCAAATCTCTTTAACTCTTTCAGATCAGCTTATTCCTTTCATCAAGCAACAAGTTCTCACAGTGCAACACTCATTCCTTCTTTTGCCACACTTTGGGCAATTATGACATTGCTTATGCACAGTACACTTGTTTGTCAACATCTGTAATACAAAAGAGTAAAGGTGGCATGTAAAGGTAGACTAGAGGGAACTTAAAGTAGAAGTAGGGATAGGCAAAATCTGAGGAAGCAGGAATTGCTTTTTAGATGGCATAATGGAGTCAGGTCTCACATGATGCCCCTACTAAGGCAGCTCCATTGGCTGCCGATAAGTTTCTGGTCCCAATTCAAAGTGCTAGTTATTCACTTATAAAGCCCTAAACAGCTCAGGTCTTGCCTATTTTCATGACCCCATCCCCCCTGCCGCCACCCCTGTGAACCGACACATGTTCTAAGATCTGCTGGTGAGGCCCTCCTTTCGGTCCCACCACCATCACAAGTGTGGCTAGTCGAGACAAAGGAGAGGGCTTTCTTGGTGGTGGCCCCCTGGCTTTGGAACTCCCTCTCCATGGAAATTAGACAGGCCCCCACACCATCCTCCATTCGTAGGGACTTGAAGATGTGACTCTTCAATCAAGACTTTAAGAATATTTAGCCCCTAGTTGTCCTATGTAGTAGTAGTACATCCTGCACTTCATCCCATGCCCTCTCTCCATTATTGCATATGGTGGCACTTGTTTTATTCCAATGTTTACAGCCCAGCGATGGTGCCAGTAATTTACCAACACAGTTAATAATAATAATAATAATAATAATAATAATAATAATAATAATAATAATAACAACAACTTTATTTATACTCCGCTACCATCTCCCCAAGGGACTCGGTGCGGCTTACATGAGGCCGAGCCCACAATACATCAATACAAGCAATAACAGACACAATACAAAGCAAATAAAATGAATCTCATACACAAATAGCATAAGCATTAAACAAGGTGCAGTGCACATTTTAAAATCTATGGCTGGACCAAATGTAATTGCAGTTTAAAAAATAATGCTAGGCATGAACAAGATAGAGGAGGTGGGGCGTTGCTGGAAACATACAAGCAGTCCTAAATCAGTTAGAGGATCATAGCTTGAGTCTGAATGGATGTTTTTATATGTGCATGTGCATGTGTTTTGTTTTATTGTGTTTTATATTATGTTCACTTTTATGTTTGTTTTTAGGCACTTTGTGCCATCTGTAAGCCGCTCTGAGTTCCTTCGGGGAGATGGTGGCAGAATATAAGAATAAACGTATCATCATCATCATCATCATCATCATCATTAGATTGGAGCCCCTGGTGGCGCAGTGGGTTAAACCCCTGTGCTGGCAGGACTGAAGACCAACAGGTCGCAGGTTCGAATCCAGGGAGAGGCGGATGAGCTCCCTCTATCAGCTCCAGCTCCTCATGCGGGGACATGAGAGAAGCCTCCCAAAAGGATGATAAAAACATCAAATCATCCAGGCGTACCCTGGGCAATGTCCTTGCAGACAGCCAATTCTCTCACACCAGAAGTGACTTGCAGTTTCTCAAGTCGCTCCTGACACGACAAAAAAAAAAATCATTAGATTGAAGCCCAATACTTTTACTGCATGAACCCACTATTCCACTTCAGTCATGCTATTACTAATAGAGGATCGATGCCAGGATGGACACCTTTGTTTTCACACATCTCTTCATTTGCATAATTACACTGATTTGTTAATTAATGGACTTGTGATATAACTTCCACACATACCCCAATAAACCCATTTCCATTGGAACCCTGTTCCTATATATATATATATATATATATGAGCAATTTCTGCTTTGAAAAACAAAAAGTCAAACACAACTGTGAAATATAAAACATACAGAATTATTGAACCAATTTGATTTATCTATATGCTGACTCCTCATTCACCTATTGATCCAGTGGGTCTATTTATTATTATTGTCGTGTATCATGTAAAAGTTCTCATCTTTTGTAAGCTTAACTCTTATGGATTTGATTATTTGCAGATGTGATTAATATGTTCTTTGTAGGAATCTCTAGGTCCTCCAGCATGATAGGATGAGTAACATTGAGGGAGCTAAAGATTCCTAGAGAGAACATTTCTCTAGTCATTTTTAGGTCCTCTGCCACACTTCTATGGTCAACTAGATATTTATAGAGAAGTTCCAGCTTTAAAAATGGATATTTAGTCACCTTTCCCCCACTGCTGTGTCTCTAACGCACTGTATTCATATCAACCTGTTTCTAGTCATATTTAGTAAGAGGTTTTCAAACAAATGCCCAGATGTTATGAATGACTTTTCAATGACTTTAAGGCATAGGTTCTTTTTATTGCAATTTCCAGTGTGAGAGGGTATATCAGATTACAGAAAAACATTTAGACATACAGACATACAGATTCTATGCAACTATATTGGATATACAACAACTTACAGTTACATTGGACTAACAAACAGACAAAGGGGAATTACATTTTCACTCAGCATTCACACCACATGTACACGCATTCATCCTCAGGCATTCAAATATTACCATATCATTTTCTCCCTCCTTGGAGAAGCACCTGTTAGGTCAGACCCTGCTTCCCTGCAGCCTGAAACAAGCTCGCTCCAGCTTTGTTTAACTTGTTTTTGAATCTGCCTTGCTCCTGTTTCATTGACATACACAAGGATAACACCCAACGATGCTCTTCCTGGCCATTCATGTGTAAAAGGCCTGGTGCACTCACTGTCAGCTTGATAGGCCCGCTAAATGACTGTGTGCTGATCCAGAAGCAGTGGTTTTGCATGCTTTGCAACCCACTGGACATTTTTATGCATCCTGTACAAGGCTATGACAGGTATGTGTATGCATGCAGAGATATTCATTATATTAAAAAATTCTTCCTTTTAGTACCAACACTGATTTCAATTGCAAGGTTTTTTCCCTTCCTTCCAATTTGTTAGGAGGTTCTTTTCGTTTCTTGCAGGTTTGGATACAAAAGGGATTTTTCATAATCCCTTGCCACAATAAGAGACTTGTCATTTTCTTTTGCTGTTAACTAGCATAGGTCTCACACCCTGCAAAGCCGGCAGCTGTTAGCGTTCCAAACGTTATTCAATTTCCTTCAGCAACAGCTCACACTACAAGCAAAAGAAAAGGAGCCGATTGCAATTATAGACAATTGAGCAAGGTATAAATAAAGAAAGAACTTGACTGTCTTTCCCCCTTATTTTCATTCTTCCTCTGGGGCTGGACAAAAGTTCAAAACCGCTTGATGAAGAACAAAACAAAAAAAAAAATAAAAACAAAAGATAAAAGATATTGTTCTACCATTAATCCTTAGAAAAAGAAAAAAGGTAAAAAACAAACGTAAAAAAAAGGCAGCTGTTAGCGTTCCAAACATTATTCAATTTCCTTCAGCAACAGCTCACACTACAAGCAAAAGAAAAGGAGCCGATTGCAATTATAGACAATTGAGCAAGGTATAAATAAAGAAAGAACTTGACTGTCTTTCCCCCTTATTTTCATTCTTCCTCTGGGGCTGGACAAAAGTTCATGGGAGAGAAGGGATGGAAAGGGAAAGCTGGAGATAAAATAGGAAACCAAGAAAACAGTAATTTTCGGTCAGGATTGTGTGTTGATGTGTTCTCAAAATTCTTCATCTGGTCTTGTCAACTTAAGCCAGAGGTTCCCAAACTAAGGCCCACGGGGCAGATGCAACCCCTCGGAGGGCATTTATCTGGCTCCTGTCCTAAACTTTAGACTTAGGGTCACCCTATGTCTGAGACAACTTGAAGGCACAACAATCCTAATTAGCTTGACTATCTCATCCATCAAAAATACAGGCCCACAATTCCCATTGAAATATTGGTAAGTTTATGTTTGTTAAAATTATCCTTCATTTTAAATATTATATTGTTCTTTTGTGTGGGTTTTTTGCACTACAAATAAGAGATGTGCAGTCAGTGTGCATAGGAAGTTGTTGATGTTTGGTTCAAACTATAGTCGTCGTCCCCCCCCCCCCCCCCACAACCCACGCAACAGTCAGAGCGATCGTAGATGTCAATATTATTGTTAATAAAAAAACACCTGGTGCATCAGCTCTGCAGGCATGCTGCAAGTTGCTTCTGCTTGTGAGAGAATCAGTCGTCTACAAAGATGTTGCTCAGGGGACTCCCAAATGTGTTACGATCCTGCGGGGAGACTTCTCTCATGTCTGAAGAAAAACTATTTCCTTAAATCAAGAAATACATTTTCTAAGATCTACAGAGATACTTGCAGAAACACCTCAGCAAACAAGAGTCCAAAAGTAGCAGGCTAAAACCCAGAACTTCAAGCAATGGCTGATACCAAATGAGAGACTCCCTCCTGGGCAAACAGAAGCCTGGGCAACTTGGAAGGTGCTGAAAAGACTGTGCTCTGGTGCCACAGCCTTAAGAAATGGGAACACAAAGTGAAGGCCACGACACGCGAGTGTGGAGAAGAGCAAACCACAGACCATTTACTACAATGCAGTCTGAGTCCTGCTACATGCACAATGGAGGACCTTCTTATAGCTTCACTTCACTTAGGTGATCCCTCGTTGGCCGAGTAGGATAGTATTCCAGGATCAGAATTCTTGTGAGTCTGTAGGTGGTTGTGGAGCCCTATTCTTGATCTGCATCTTCTTCCGCAGTGAAGGCACTGGTTTCCAGGTGGACAGCGGTCTCGGTCAGGGTCACGCACTACGTGGGGTTGACTTTGAAGATGGCCTGGAAGCTCCAAATGGTCCAATGCACAGCAGCCAAGTTGCTAATAGGAGCGGCTCTCAGGGAGCACACAACTCCTCTGCTGCATCACCTCCACTGGCTGCCAGTTTGCTACTGGGCTCAATTCAAAGTGCTGGCTTTAGCCTATAAAGCCCGAAACGGTTCCAGTGCAACTTATCTATCTGAAAGCATCTCTTCCTACGAACCCTCCAGGAATTTGAGATCATCCGAGGAGGCCCTGCTCTCGATCCTGCCTGCTTCGCAAGCACCTCTGGCGGGGACGAGAGACAGGGCTTTCTCTGTGGTGGCCCCTCAGCTGTGGAACTTCTTGCCTAGGGATATTAGATCAGCCCCCTCCCTCCTGACTTTTCGGAAAAGAGTAAAAACTTGGCTCTTTGAGCAAGCATTTGGAACCTCCGAATAATAGACAAACTGAATTGGAAAATGACCCAGGAACGGCCCAAGACAATGGAACGGACAAGGACTAGAATGAGAGGATATAGTTTTTTAGATAAAATTATTATTATACACTGTCTTTATGTTAATTGCACTATAATGTTCTTTTGTTTATCAATGTCTGTATTTTTATGGCATCGAATAGAGCCGACTGTGTACGCCGCTCTGAGTCGCCTTTGGGCTGATATAGCAACACCGTAGTACCTGGCCACTAAGTGGCCAGCTACTGGTCAGAGGACATTTAGTATAATGCCAAGTTATTAAATTTCATGTTTTTTTTTAAAAAAAAATAGCTCTGCAGGACTTGTTTCCACTAGATCACTCTATGTCACTTACCCTTTACCACTCTACTCAGGGATGGTGCTAATTCCATTTTTGATATTGACTTGAGAATAAGTCAGCGCAGATTTTTTTGACTAAATTTTTCACTAAAATTTCTACTTATACACAAGTATATGCAGTAACTAAACAACTCATCCAGATCCAGAATCCAGATCCAGTATTTGCTAGTTGCCTGATCTTATTGTGATTTTCTGCTGAAACCAGTCAAAAACAATTTTGTCTAGCTTATCATCACATTATTGATTCCGTCATTTTTTATGATCCAAGATTGATGTGGATATTGAAAACTGCTGAAAGGGAGTTTAAGATTGTATTATGTTCTGTGGAGTTTTTGTAATCTATTGTGCAAGCCAGTGTTTTGTATAACATATATATATATATATATAACCCTAACCCCTCTCACTTTTACAAAAGTAGTTTATTTGCCACTTTGTGAATGCCCTTTAATACTTGCAGGCCGAAATGATTTAGCATGAGCTGAAGATAAGGCAAACAAGCACAACTTCTTAAAAACCGGGCTGCAGTTACAAGGGGAAAAATCTGCTTGTAATCTTCCAATCATTTACATCTGGAGTAGTTTACTGGCAAAAAACAAAGTACTTCAACAGAAACAGCTGGAGCATTTCACCCTAATGCGTTAGTTTTAGGAAATGAACTGTAATGATTGTGAGATATCCCTTTCCCCCAGCGTGGCAAACAGATAAACCTACTGGTAGTCAAAGACTCATATTATTCACTGTTTAAATATCAATTTCTTTCCAGGACACAGAACAGAGGCAATGGATAGTCCATCTATGTGGCCACCGCAAGGGATTTTTTTTCCTGCCTCTGAGCTATTCAAAATCAAATTTTGGCAGCAATTTAATAGAAACGTCTAATAAAAGTACTTCATGATTCTCCATGTGGGGAATTGTGGTTGAGTATGGTCATCTTCCAAGGGTAGAGTCTTGGCTGTGGGTCTGTAAGTGACTGTAAAGCAGTGTTTCTCAACCTTCCTAATGCCACAACTCCTTAATACAATTCCTCATGTTGTGGTGACCCCAGAGGTGGCCCTAGGTAATTTTCAATGGTAAGCAAACAGTATTTTGGCGCACCCCCCCCCCCCAACCAATTACTGTTCGTCATGGGAGTTCTGTGTGCCATATTTGGTTCAATTCCATCATTGATGGAGTTCAGAATGCTCTTTAATTTTAGGTGAACTATACATCCCAGTATGGAGCCCCCGGTGGCACAGTGGGTTAAAGCACTGAGCTGCTGAGCTTGTTGATCGAAAGGTCGCAGGTTCGATTCCGGGGAGCGGCGTGAGCTTCCGCTGTCAGCCCTAGCTTCTGCCAACCTAGCAGTTCGAAAACATGCAAATGTGAGTAGATCAATAGGTACCGCTCCGGCGGGAAGGTAACGGCGCTCCATGCAGTCATGCCGGCCACATGACCTTGGAGGTGTCTACGGACAATGCTGACTCTTCGGCTTAGAAATGGAGATGAGCACCACACCCCAGAGTCAGACATGACTGGACTTAATGTCAGGGGACTACCTTTACCTACCTTTTATACATCCCAGTAACTACAACCCGCATATGTCAAGTTCTATTTTCCCCCAAGAGCGCCTCTGGGAAAAATCAACTATACTGCAAATGCTTACTTAGCAAAATGGGTTGAGCCGCCCCTGGGTGACCCCCAACCATAAAATTATTTTCGTTGCTACTTCCTAACTGTGATTTTGCTAATGTTAGTACCCGATATGCAGGATGTATTTTCATTCACTGGACCAAATTTGACACAAATACCAAATATGCCCAAATTTGAGTACTGGTGGAGTTGGGGGGGGGGGGGTAGTGTCATTTTGGGAGTTGTAGTTGCTGGGATTTATAGTTCACTTACAATCAAAGAGCATTCTGAACCCCACCAATGATAGGATTGGGCCAAACTTCCCACACAGAACCCCCATGACCAACAGAAAATACTGTGTTTTCTTTGGTGACCCCTCTGAACCCCCCTTGCAACTTGAAAGTTAAAAGCATATTGCGTAAGTCATCCTCCTTTTATTATCTGAACAGTTTAATAATATCTAATGAGCTGTGATGTCTGTGTAAATTTACAGGGAAACTTTCCACTTGAAATACTTCTATTTGGCTATTTTCAGAAGCCAAGATGACTAAATTTGCTTTTATCTGATGTCAGCACATATGTCAAGGCTGGGGATGATTTTTATAAACAGCTGTAGATTATTATTATTATTTTACTGACACAAAAGCACAGTATGTCACAGCAAACGAGATCTATATGCTGGATTTTGTATCACAAAATCACAAGTCGAACACTTCCCAAGAGTTTAGGACTGTGTGATGTATTATTATTATTGTTGTTATTATTATTATTATTATTATTATTATTATTATTATTATCATTATTATTTCAGACAATCATATCCCATCCTTCTCAACTCCCACCCCCCGGGGGGTGAAACTCAGGGCGGCTCACAACCAGCAACAATTAGATGACAAACAAACAGTAGCAATAAAATCACAATTAAAACATTAGTTAGAAACAACAAATTATAAACATCCATTTAAAAGTTAAACAAATCCAAATCCAGAGTCATAGTCCTAGGTCTGTCCATTTTCAATCACACAAATTGTTTATTATCCCTGCTTGAATGCTTGGTCCCACAACCATGATTTAAACTTTTTCCTAAAGGATAGGAGAGAGTGGGGTGACCTGATTTCATTAGGGAGTGTGTTCCACAGATGGGGGCCACCACCGAGAAGGCTCTGTCTCTCATTCCCACCAATCATGCTTGCGAGGGTGGTGGGATTGAGAGCAGGGCCTCTTAAACTCCAAGGTGAATCATAGAGGGAGATACATTTGAACAAGTAAGCTGGTCTGGAACCGTATAGGGCAGTGTTTCTCAACCTGGGGGTCGGGATCCCTGGAGGGGTCGCAAAGGGGTGTCAGAGGGGTCACCAAAGACCATCAGAAAACACAGTATTTTCTGTTGGCCATGGAGGTTCTGTGTGGGAAGTTTGGCCCAATTCAATCGTTGGTAGGGTTCAAAATGATCTTTGATTGAAGGTGAACTATAAATCCCAGCAATTACAACTCCCAAATGTCAAGGTTTGTTTTCCCCAAACTCCATCAGTGTTCACATTTGGGCATATTGAGAATTCATGCCAAGTTTGATCCAGATCCATCATTGTTTGAGTCCACAGTGCTCTCTGGATATAGGTGATCTACAACTCCCAAACTCAATGTCAATGCCCACCAAACACTTCCAGTATTTTCTGTTGGTCATGGGAGTTCTGTGTACCAAGTTTGACTCAATTTCATTGTTGATGGAGTTCAGGATGCTCTTTGATTGTAGGTGAACTAAAAATCCCAGCAACTACAACTCCCACAGGACAAAATCAATACGCTCCCTCAATTCCACCAGTATTCAAATTTGGGTGTATTGGGGATTTGTGCCAAATTTGGTCCAGTGAATGAAAAAACATCCTGCATATCAGATATTTACATTACAATTCATAACAGCAGCAAAATGACAGTTATAAAGTAGCAACAAAACTAATTTTATGGTTGGGGGTCATCATAACATGAGGAAATGTTTTATGGGGTCGTAGCATTAGGAAGGTTGAGAAACACTGGTATAGGGCTTTATAGGGGAGCTGACGTAACGGGGTGTGTGTGCATCAAATGCACCAAAGATAGGTCCCAATGCAAGAGAGAGAGAGAGAGAGAGTTGGAACAAACCAAAAGGGCCATCTAGACCAACCCCATTCTGCCATGCAAGGATACACAGTCAAAACACTCCTGACAGATTAGCTCAGAAAGCAGATTTTTCTACACAAGAACAGCATTTTCTGCTTAGAAAATTCTGTGTAGACACTATTTTCAATCATATTTTTAGAACCAATTAATCACTTGCAAATTTTGCATGGCATTGCATCAGCTGCTACATTTTCTGTGCTGGAAACTCCATTTTCAGTGCAGATTCACCATACTTTTCCTCATATGGGGAATCAGTGTATCTATTGAATTCAGCCAGAGAAGATAGATAACGACTCAGTTAAACAAAAATCCCTTTTTTTTCTTCCGAAATTAACAACAGATTGCAAAAGAGACGCAGTCATGGGGAAAGCGATTGTGCAACTAATTCTTACTTCAGTTGCTCATGGTCTTTTTCAAAATAGATCTGGCTGTCCAAACACTTCTCGTTTTGGGTTGTTGTAGGTTTTTCCAGGCTATATGGCCATGTTCTGGAGGCAATTTTTTCTCCTGATGTTTCTCCTGCATCTATGGCAAGCATCCTCAGAGGTAGTGAGGTCTGTTGGAAGTAGGAAAAATGGGTTTATATATCTGTGGAATGACCAGGGTGAGACAAAGGACTTTTGTCTGCTGGGGCTAGCTGTGAATGTTTCAGCTGATCACCTTGATTTGCATTCAATTGCTTGGAAGTGCCTGGGGGGAATCTTTTGTTGAGAGTGATTTTATGTGCCTGTTTGTTTCCCCTGTGTTGTTTTGCTGTTGTAATTTTTGAGTTTTTTATACTGGTAGCCAGATTCTGTTCATTTTCATGGTTTCCTCCTTTCTGTTGAAATTGTCCACATGATTGTGGATTTCAATGGCTTCTCTGTGTAGTCTGACATGGTGGTTGTGAGAGTGGTC
Organism: Anolis sagrei ordinatus; assembly: GCF_025583915.1. Classification (NCBI taxonomy): domain Eukaryota; kingdom Metazoa; phylum Chordata; class Lepidosauria; order Squamata; family Anolidae; genus Anolis; species Anolis sagrei. Next base: position 12,316,155 of record NW_026847549.1, read on the forward strand.
CAGCACTTCTGTGTTCTCAAATAAAATGCTGTGTCCAGGTTGGTTCATCAGGTGCTCAAAACTTCTAGTTTTGATTTTTGCCTTTTTTTATAAAATAGTTATTTAATTTTTATTTTTTTCCTTCATCAAGTCCACTTTTGCACGTTTCCCCCCTTAAAAAGCCTTTAATAATACTCCCCAATCTGTCACCTGAGAAAATGTTTCATGCATGCGGTTTTGTAGCCGGCTTTCTGACTGCCGTGTCCCTTTTTTCATTATTTGGAAAGAGAAACTGACATATAGCTAACAGGAAAGTCTATTTTAAAGACTCTAATAAAATAAGGTTTGTAGAAGGGATATCCAGGGAAATTTGTTCCTGCTCTTCAGCCTTAATTAAAGGCATATTTCCCAAGGAATTCCACATAGGCTACAGTTTAAGCTTTCTTCTGTGCTTGAGGGGCTGTTGCAAAATGAACCTGAAAACACTCGCTCACAAACACATACACATTCTTGCACCTCCATTTAATGAACTCTCTCGCGCTGTCTGTCTCCTTTAAAGAAAGATTAAAAATTGTGTGATCAATAACAATGCACAGCCTGGTAGCATCTCACGTCATGCCTTGCCTTTAAGACAAAAGGGTTCATCTTCTAGCTCTTCTGGTTTTGCTTTTGGGTTTTTTGCAAAGCCTTTAACTAAAAGAAAAGGAACAGAAGGAAGATCCCTGCCTTTCATTAAGCTGTGCAAAACAGTGTCAAAATGAGGGGAAATGGCTTTAAAGTTAACTTGTGATTTTTTTAATAAAAGGAAAATTTGTAACAAAATAGTGTGACTCTTCTGACCAATGCTTAAAGGAATTCATTATCCTGTTCATTCCGCCTTTGTTGTTGTTTAAACATTCAAATACTTTAGGTTTCAAATCTATTGAAAAAGGCAGCTATGGTTATTTCTTATTTATCGTATCATAAGTGATGAGCCCCCAGTGGCACAATGGGTTAAAGCACTGAGCTGCTGAACTTTCTGACAGAAAGATCGCAGGTTCGAATCCAGAGAGCCGCGTGAGTTCCCACTGTTAGCCCCAGCTTCTGCCAGCCTAGCAGTTCAAAAACTAGCAGTTCAAAAACATGCAAAACAACCCTCCTGTTTAAGGAGCTCCACTGGCTGCCATTCATTTTCCGGGCCCAATTCAAGGTGCAGGTGCTTACCTACAAAGCCCTAAACGGTTTGTGACCCATCTACCTGCATGACTGCATTTCTGTATACGAACCCACACAGTCTCTTCATTCATCTGGAGAGGCCCTGCTCATGATTCCACCTGCTTCGCAAGCACGATTGGTGGGGACTAGGGACAGGGCCTTTTCGGTGGTGGCCCCACGACTCTGGAACTCCCTCCCCAAGGACATCAGGCAGGCCCCAACATTGGAAGTTTTTAGAAGGAGCTTGAAGACGTGGATGTTCCAGTGTGCCTTCCCAGAATAAGGACTCCCTAGCAATATGTCCCAAATGCACTTTACAAGAGAGTTAGTACTGTCTGCGCGCCCACCTATCTTTAAAATATCCAACCTATTTCCCTGGACATGCCCAGCATTTTAAAATTTTAATTCTTACATTTGGCCCTGCCACAGGTTTTTAATTGCGTCATGTCATTATTGTATTGTTTTGCTTTGTTATGAATTATTTATTGTTGTATTGTTGTTGTTATGTTTTATGATGTATTTGGGCTTGGCCTCTTGTAAGCCACACCGAGTTCTGCGGGAGATGGTAGCAGGGTATAAATAAAGGATGATGATGATGATGATTATTATTATTATTATGTGAGTAGATCAATAGGTACAGCTCCGGTGGGAAGGTAAGAGTGCTCCATGCAGTCATGTCAGCCACATGACCTTGGTGGGGTCTATGGACAACACCAGCTCTTCAGCTTAGAAATGGAGATGAGCACCAACCCCCAGAATCGAACATGACTGGACTTACTGTCAGGGGAAAACCTTTACCTATACTATCAGAAGCAAACCAAGGTTACAGTTGTAAAGTATTTAAAAAACACAAACAAAGTTAAGAAGGAGGAGGGCCAATGTGGTCCCAACCTTCAAGAAGGGAAAAAAGGATGACCCAAACAACTACCGTCCAGTCAGCCTCACGTCAATACCAGACAAGATTCTGGAAAAGATTGTTAAGGAAGTGGTCTGCAAACACTAAGAAACAAATGCGGTCATTGCTAATAGTCAACATGGATTTATCAAAAACAAGTCATGCCAGACTAATCTGATCTCTTTTTCGATAGAGTTACAAGCTGGGTAGATGCGGGGAATGCCGTGGATGTAGCGTACCTGGATTCCAGTAAGGCCTTCGACAAGGTCCCCCATGACCTTCTGGCAAGGAAACTAGTCCAATGTGGGCTAGGCAAAACTACGGTGAGGTGGATCTGTAATTGGTTAAATGGACGAACCCAGAGGGTGCTCACCAATGCTTCCTCTTATCCTGGAAAGAAGTGACGAGCGGAGTGCCGCAGGGTTCCGTCCTGGGCCTGGTCCTGTTCAACATCTTTATTAATGACTTAGATGAAGGGTTAGAAGGCAGGATCATCAAGTTTGCAGACGACACCAAATTGGGAGGGATAGCCAATACTCCAGAGGACAGGAGCAGAATTCAAAACGATCTTGACAGATTGGAGAGATGGGCCAAAACTAACAAAATGAAGTTCAACAGGGACAAATGCAAGATACTCCACTTTGGCAGGAAAAACGAAATGCAAAGATACAGAATGGGGGACAATGCCTGGCTCGAGAGCAGTACGTGTGAAAAAGATCTTGGAGTCATCGTGGACAACAAGTTAAACATGAGCCAACAATGTGATGTGGCGGCAAAAAAAGCCAATGGGATTTTGGCCTGCATCAATAGGAGCATAGTGTCTAGATCTAAGGAAGTAATGCTACCCCTCTATTCTGCATTGGTTAGACCACACCTGGAATATTGTGTCCAGTTCTGGGCACCACAATTCAAGAGAGATATTGACAAGCTGGAATGTGTCCAGAGGAGAGCGACTAAAATGATAAAGGTTCTGGAGAACAAGCCCTATGAGGAGCGGCTTAAGGAGCTGGGCATGTTTAGCCTGAAGAAGAGAAGGCTGAGAGGAGATATGATAGCCATGTATATATATGTGAGAGGAAGCCACAGGGAGGAGGGAGCAAGCTTGTTTTCTGCTTCCATGGAGACTAGGACGAGGAACAATGGCTTCAAACTACAAGAAAGGAGATTCCATCTGAACATGAGGAAGAACTTCCTGACTGTGAGAGCCTGTTCAGCAGTGGAACTCTCTGCCCCGGAGTGTGGTGGAGGCTCCTTCTTTGGAAGCTTTTAAAGAAAGGCTGGATGGCCATCTGTCGGGGGTGCTTTGAATGAATTTTCCTGCTTCTTGGCAGGGGGTTGGACTGGATGGCCCATGAGGTCTCTTCCAACTCTATTGATTCTATGATTCTATGATTCTATGATTCTAAGAAAGACTTGGCATTATATTAAATGTCCTTTGACCAGTAGCTGGCCACATGGAGTGCCTTTGGTGTTGCTGTAAGAAGGTCCTCCTATCTTCAACTGTCCTGCTCATGTCTTTGCAGACACAGGGTATCCATGGTTTTCTTGATTCAGCCTATCTACCATCTACCTTTTTTCCTGATGGCTTCTACCTTATGTATCATGATTACCATTTCTAATGAGTCATGTTTTTCATGGTATGTCTAAAGAATGACATTCTCCATCTTAACTTGATATCAAGTTCAAGGTTTGTATGCTATGGGCCCATTGTTTATTACACATTCTTTTAAGGTTAGCTTTTAGCACATCTCTTTTGTTGTCCACTGACATGCTGTTTTCCATTCTTGAGTTGAGAATAAAGTAACTGCTTTATGAGATAGCAATTGGACATTCGGACAATATGACCAGTCTGGTACATTTTTGCACAATGCCTTTCAGCTAGACTACACAACAGAAATTGGAAGGATAGTGTCCAATCCTTAGGAAGGTTTCCAGAGCTCTGAGATCTTAGTCTCAATGTGTGACATCTAGAGATGAATCCTTGTGATGTCATAGGAATTAGGTCTTGTCAGTGAGACAAGAGTGATGTTAAGAGGAGCAGTCTAATTAAAGAAACTCTCACTCTGACTCTTCCAGTACCTTCTAAGAACCAGAGAAGAGGTTCCAAGCCTGAGATTTGCAAGGTCTTTGTGCTAATACACCTTGGGGGGGGGGGGGGGGAGCTGGAGTTGGAGCAATAGCCAAGGAAATGAAATATAGCCTAGAGACAGGTTCCAGAGATCCTGACCAAGGAAAATGGAGATATGGTGAACCTACACTAAACCCCATTGAACAGAGTGAGAGCTATTTGTGGAAAAAAATAGTATTTTGGCACACATCAGGACTGGGGAATCTCTGGCCCTCTTGCAATTTTGATCTATAACTGCCAGAAAGCTTTGCCACCAGCAATGCTGTGTGGAACATCTGGGATTTGAAATCCAAAACTTCCACTTCACATTGTTGGCCATCTGGCTCATCTCCTTTTAATCTCCTTCATTCACCATGTCATCTAACTCCTAGTTCCTTGAAGACCCACAGGATTCCCACATCCTCCAATAACACAGGTTGGCACCCTGGTGTACATCCACCTGTAATCAGCTACTCAATTTTTGTGGTTGTGCGCCTTCAAATAATTTCCAACTTAAGATGACCCTACATCAACCATATTGCAAGCTTTTTTGGGTATGGGAGCATGTGACTTGTCCATTGTCATACAGTGGTTTTCCATGGTTGAATAGGAAATCAAATCCTGGTCTCCATAATCATAATCCAATGATCACACCACACTGACTCTTTTGGAAGAATTCCCTGTTCTTCAGCACTTTGTGCTCATTGCTCTACACAGCCATGATAATATCACTCCCAAGTATTTTCCAGTCCTCTGGATGGGGCACTTGCTACACCATAAAACAAGTTTTTATTAATCTATTTCTAGTTTATGGAATGTTGCCATGTTTTTATCCATAAATCTCTTTTGTTTTATTTCTACATTAAACACCTTTCTAAAAGCAATGTGTACAAAATTATGCATTTAAATATGGAGATAATTAGGCATGGCTAAATGATTTATTCTCAAAATAAGCAGCTTAAACCCCTTTTCCCCTCAAAAATATGCCTTTCAAACACATTTTGAACTTTTTTTGAGTTGCAAGCTGCATCACAATATTGAAGAAGTGTGAAATCTGGTCGGTAACTTAATTTTGATCCATTCCTTGATCTCAGACTTTTCTATTTAACATGCAGATATCAAAAGGTTAGAAGTATATCAAATAAACCCCACTGCCAATCAGCAGCCAGGTTTCAATTTGGGGCCTATATGTTTTCCCTTTTGTGGATTTCTTTTGGTATTTCAGAACTATCAGAACTTGGATGGGGGCTTGGGACTGTTTGAGGATGAACCAACCACTCACAAAACCACATACACTCCAATTCTTTTTAAAAGGAGGCATTTCTGAGATGGCTGTGTTTCTGGCATGGCTGGTGGAACCAAACTGCTACATTTACAGTAGAGATGTGCAAAATGGTAAAAATCCGTACCATTTTCAGTTACATTTTCAGAAGCTCCCTGTTCCATTTTTAGACAAATTGGGAAATCTGGGAGGGTTTTTTTAAAATCTTTAACACAGGATCCAGAGTTCCATTTTTGGTCCAGGAAGATTTGACTCATTGGCATCAATGAGGGAACTTTAGAGGAATGTCTCTCCATACTTTTTTGACTATTGGGAACAAACGTGCTGCACATGTAGGTCACATTTATGACTGCAGCCTGCCATTGATTTAAAAAAAAAATTCTACAAATAAAATGTCTTTTAAAAAACTAAAAAAAAATAATTGTTAACTCTTTCTAAACCTTTAATCTTATAGAGTCAAACCAAGAAGAAAGGTCCATTGAACTAAATGGGTCTAACATCTGAAGAAACACATAGCATCATGCAATAAAGCAAGCAAGATGAAGGTCCAGTCCTCTAGATATTGGTAGATCATAAAGCCCAACAACCTTATCCGTTGGATTTACTAAATCGGGCCAATGGACTCTGCACTTTAACTATCTTGGGAGGGCTGCATGTTCACCATCCCTGCCATTCGATTGCCAGTCTGTTGAGACTAAGTTGCCAGAATGTTTCTGGCAAGGCTTCCTTCTACAAGGATAATTTATTGGAACATGAGAAATGCAACTTTATTTTTATACAAAACGACTGGCTACAGGTGCAGAGACAATAGATGACAGAGGAGAAACGTGCATTTGTTCCTCCAAAAACACAGCCAAGAGAATGAGCTGTCAAGCAAAGAGGCATACCGACAACTGGCAATTAGCACAATAGACTAGGTGATTGTCTATCACCCTATTGTTTGGAGTTGCTCTTTGTGGCTTCGCTTAGGGGGTTCTTGAAGGTTAAATCAAATAATAACATGGAAAAGAAGAACAAAAATTGTGCTGGGTCGACAGAGATGGAAGGAAAGGACAGTCACTAAATAAACAGTTGCATGCTAAATAACTACCTGTAGTGTGTGATGGACAAATTTGCTTTGCCATCTCACAACAGAACACATCTGTTAAATAAATTGAGCTGCTATGGATTGAAAGATTCAATGGTACCATAAGCAGATACATATATTCCTTAAGAAAGGAAAGAGATTTTTTTTTAATATTTAGTTTTCTGAGTGTTAGGAAAACCAGATGAGCAGCCTCATGGGTAGTCAAGAATTTGGACAGTTTATTATGTGCAAAAAGTGTGTGTGTGTTTGCAAAAGGAAATGTATTTTTGTGTAAGAAAATAATATTTCAATCCAGAAAATAAATTTCTTATACAGAAAACAGCATTTTCTTTGTAGGAAACTTTTTTTTGTCAGTTTCCAATTTCAGGAAACAGCAAGGGAAATGATCTTCTTATTTGCCTTTCTGGTTGAATGTTTGTTTAAACTGAACTTCCTGAGCCTTTATAGTTGGAAACAATTGGCATATTATTGACTGATGCTGTGTGTTTGGTATTGGTGGTCCTACTGATTTAATGCATTGGTGCACAATGCTGTCATTCACAAATATGAGGTCTGGGTTATGTCTTCAGTGCCATCTCCTACTATTGCAGGATGATGGGAGCTTGCTCTCATGAATAAGCAATAGTTTATGCAATTCAGCACATGAGAGGACAGCCTCTCCATGTTTATCCTCCTGAGCCTAGCCCTTTATGTATTGATTTGTTGTTTGTATTGATTGTATGCTGCAAGTTGCTTCTCATGTGAGATAATCAGCCATCTACAAACACTTTGCCCAGGGGACGCTTTTCCCTCTGCTATTCATTGTATATTCATTGAATCACTTGTTGAATGGTGAGTCAACACCAGGAATCCATAGCTGTTTCTGTTGTTTATTCATTCAGTTGCTTCCAACTCTTCGTGATCTCATGGACCAGCCCATGCCAGAACTCCCTGCCCCCAGTTCCTTCAAGGTCAAGCCAGTCACTTCAAGGATAAAATCCACCAATTCATTTATTTATTCATTCATTCATTTATTTACTTAATTTCTACCGCGCCTTTCTTGACTCTGGAGAGGACTCAAGGCGGCTTACAAATCTCCAGCCTTGGATTCCTCAAACCCTGCACATAGCATTATGTGTTCTGCATACAAATTGAATAGGCCGGGTGAAATTATAGAGCCTTGCTGTACTCCTTTCCCAATCTTGAACCAGTCTGTTGTTCCGTGGTCTGTTCTTACTGTTGCTACTTGGTCATTATACAAATTCCTCAGGAGACAAACAAAATGACTTGGTATCCCCATATCATCAAGAACTTGCCACAATGGAGTATGATCCACACAGTCAAAGGCATTAGAATAGCCTTTGACTGTGTCACCTCTGGCTGAGAAAGGCAGTATACAAATGCAGTAAATAAATAAATAATAAATAGTATGTGATTCTAAAGGATTTTAGGACCAATTGTAATGCTTACACTTCTGGAACAGTCATGAAACAGTCAATATCACAATGGCTGAAAAAATATAACCATGTGTACAAGGGGCTGTACACATGTGTTTAATATCAAGATGACTGAGGTTATCAATCTGAAATGTTACTAATGTAACTCATACCATGGCTGACTTTTCTGTTTTGAGCCCATTTTAGGCTAATGTCTGCAGCTCCAGCGCTGCCAGCCTATTCATGATTTAAACAGGAAAAGGTGTGATTTGCATGCTTGTATATCTGTTTGGCTGTTGTGTAGAAAGCTATTCTCCCTCTAGCTCTTTCTGTTTGGTCCGATACCCCATAAACCGTGGAAGCTGTCAAACCATGGAAGGGGGTGGTATTGTTTCTGTTTACCAGTGAGAAAGAGAAGGAGGTAGTAGACAATTTTGACAATGAAGATGCGTTTGCACTGGAGGGAAGTTCACATCCGACTCCCACTTTCTACCCCACTGCTCTGACACCAGCTGTTTCTCCATAAGCTGAAATGCTTCCCTCCTCTTTTCCAGACAAGTAAGCGGGAAGAAGTTGGGACCCATCCCACAGTCTGTCAATGGGAGAGGACAGAGAACTGTGTTGGTGGAGTGTAATATTCCTCCTGTTCAATGTAAGATTTCAGTTGTGTTGTGCTTTAGCTGTGTTTTTTAAAAACAGAAAGTTGTACTTCTGCTTACATTGTATGAGGGGTATTTTTTAAGTAAGGTCCATTGGAACATAAGTACACAATGAAAGTTTATTTCAAAAAAGTAAATT
>NW_026847549.1:12330187-12361899 GCF_025583915.1 Anolis sagrei ordinatus
AGGCAAAATGTCAGGAGAGAATACCTCTAGACCATTGCCATATAGCCTGAAAAAACCTACAACAACCCAGTGATTCTGGCCATGCAAGCCTTTGACAATACAGGAAATGCTTTCTGCCCCAGATCACCTTAGCCTCCAGAATTGTAACCTAATGCTCAAAGAGCTGCAACATGTGTTCTCTATCTCTCTTCCTGTCTCTCCCTCCCTCTCTTCACAAATAGGTAATAAAAATAAATGTATATTGGTCTGAACAACAGTTCTCATACAATATAATATAGACTTCTGAAATAATAAAGTTATGAAAATCTTTTTAATGTATGTTTCTGGATTGTTTGGGAGTTTTTCTTTTCTTTTCTAACAATATTAACTAAATTTACTGGTTTGTTGTAAATTTTCGGGCTGTATGGCCATATTCCAGAAGCATTCTCTCCTGACATTTCACCTACATCTATGACAGGCATCCTCAAAGGTTGTGAGGTCTGTTGGAAACTAGGAAACTGGAGTTTATATATCTGTGGAATGTCCAGGGTGGGAGAAAGAACTGTTGCCTGTTGGAGTTAGATGTAAATGTTTCAATTGGCCACTTTGATTAGCATTTAATGGCCTAGCAGTTTCAAGGAGTGGCTTCTTACTGTCTGGGGGAATTTAGTTCAACAAAAACTGTATGTAGCATGCAGTGCAGTCCTTAGTCACTAGAGTGTAGACTTACCTAATATTCCCTAGAGATCATGCAAAATGCAGGCTAGAATGATTAGTGTCTCTAGAGCAGAGTTTCTCAAACTAATAATAATAATAATAATAATAATAATAATAATAATAATAATAATAATCCTTTATTTTTACCCCGCTACCATCTCCTGAAGGACTCGGTGTGGCTTACAAGAGGCCAAGCCCAAATACAACAATAAAAACAGCAGCAACAACAACAACACAATAACTCAAAAAACAAAAAGCAAAGCAATAACATTAACAACATCTAATGATGCAATTAAAAACAATGGCCAAATGTAATAATTAAAATTAAAAAGTGCTGGGCATGACAAGGTGGGGTGTTTGGAGGAGGATGGGCATGCAGATATCCTGGATCTCTAATAAAGTGTGTTGGGACATAATCCTAGGAGTTTCCTTATTCTGGAAAGGCACACTGGAACAACCACATTTTCAAACTCCTCCTAAAGATTGCCAGCGATGGGCCCTGCCTGATGTCCTTAGGGAGAGAGTTCCAGTGTCGGGGGGCCACCACCGAGAAAGCTCTATCCCTCATCCCCACCAATCGCGCTTGCGATGCAGGTGGGATCGTGAGCAGGGCCTCTCCAGATGAACGAAGAGATTGTGTGTTCCTCCAGGTGTTTTGTACTTCAGCTCCCACAATTCCTAACATCTGGTAAGCTGGTTGGGATTTCTGAGAGCTGAAGTCCAAAACACCTGGATGAGCACAGTTTGAGAAACACTGCTCTTTAGAGAATGCAGGATGCTCATGAAATATTTACTTCAACTGGACCACACTCTCTTTGGACAGTTAAGGGGGAGGCAGAAGAGATATTCTGCTCTCTGTTATTTGGGGGAGATGCAGAGGGAAGGTTTGAATGAGCGATGGAGGGGAAGAAAAACAACTAAGGAAGAAAGAAAGATATAAGTATAAAAGAGGAAGAACAGTGGAATAGACGAATTTTTTTAAAAAATAGAGGCACTTTTGCTAGTAACATATACAATACAGTCATCTTCAAGGAATCTTACTTATCTTTTGTGTGTTGTGGACATTACTGTGTTTTTCTTGGTAGTAGCATTACCCTTACAAATAAACTGGTTGAAAAATATCTTTATGACAGTGTCTTGAAAACTCAAAACTGGTTGAATGAGCACTGTGGTGGATGGGGAGAAAAACAACAGAGAAAGAAAGGAAGATGTAAGGAAAGCATAAAAGAGGAAGAACAGAGGAAGAGGGTGAATTTTACTTATCTTCTGTGTGATCCCTTTTAAAAGGGAAGTAATGCTACCCCTCTAGTCCGCTTTGGTTAGACCACACCTGGAATATTGTGTCCAATTCTGGGCACCACAATTCAAGAGAGATATTGACAAGCTGGAATGTGTCCAGAGGAGGGCGACTAAAATGATCAAGGGTCTGGAGAACAAGCCCTATGAGGAGCAGCTTAAAGAGCTGGGCATGTTTAGCCTGAAGAAGAGAAGGCTGAGAGGAGATATGATAGCCATGTATAAATATGTGAGAGGAAGCCACAGGGAGGAGGGAGCAAGCTTGTTTTCTGCTTCCTTGGAGACTAGGACGCGGAAGAATGGCTTCAAACTACAAGAGAGGAGATTCCATCTGAACATTAGGAAGAACTTCCTGACTGTGAGAGCCGTTCAGCAGTGGAACTCTCTGCCCCGGAGTGTGGTGGAGGCTCCTTCTTTGGAAGCTTTTAAACAGAGGCTGGATGGCCATCTGTCAGGGGTGATTTGAATGTAATATTCCTGCTTCTTGGCAGAATGGGGTTGGACTGCATGGCCCATGAGGTCTCTTCCAACTCTTTGATTCTATGATTCTAAAACTACTGTTCTTTTATTGGTCGTACACTACCATTATAATAAATAAGCTGGTGGAAAAATCTCTTTTTGACATCTCTTGAAAACTCAAAACTGGGAGACATAGTGAACAGATTTGAAGATAAGAACAGAATCCAAGAAAACTTGATAAACCGATATATTGGACTGAAACTAATAGAATGAAATTCAACATAGAGAATTGCAGCATTCTACATTTAGGCCACAAAAAGCAAATGCACACTTATAGGAGAAGTATACTTGATTTAGCACCAATAGATGTGAAAAGGAGCTTGGGACTATTTTTGATTATAAATTGAACATGAATCACTGGTATGATGCAGCTGTACTTAGCAAGGAATGTAAATAGCATTTTAGCCTACATTAATAGAACTGTGATTTCCAGGACAGTATTCCGTACGAGTCGGGTCTCATCTGGAGTATTGATTTCAGTACTGGGGACCTTATTTTAAAGATATAGACAAATTGGAGCTAGGTAACAAAGATGATGAAAGGTATAGAGAACAAAATATGTGAAGAGCAGTTGAGATAATTGGGCATATTCAGCCTTGTGAATAGAAAGCTGAGGGATGATGCAACATTGCATTCTTTAACTATCTAAATGTGAGAAATATTGTAAGAGAAAATGGGGCAAATTGGTTCTCTGCTGAGCTGTGGGATAGGACCAAGTCTGATGACTTTAAAGTATAGGAGGATATATTTCAATTGAACATTAGAATGAAACCAATTACTTAGAGAGATGGTGGGGATTCTTTTTCTGGATGTCTTCAAAAAGAAGCTAGACAGCTTTTTGCTAAGGGTACTCTTCTTGATGTAATTTCTGCAATTTTTAAAAATATTTTTATTGTGTAAAGATGGTATACTGTATGCAAAAGAGAGGGGGGAAATCAAATACACATAATCAGATACACAAGGGCCCGCTTATCCTCCTACCAACCCCAGAGATTACTTCGGTCCGAAGACCAAAATTTGCTTGAAGTCCCCAACATCCGGACTTATCATCTGTCCTCTACTAGGCAGAGAGCCTTCTCGATTGTGGCCCCTTATTTATGGGTGAATAACTCAGGACTATGTCTGTTCTCATTTTTATTGTATTTTAAAGTTGGTTGTATTGTTTTAATCTACTGCTGTAAACTGCTCCGAGCCAAATTGGGAGTGGTGGTATACAAGTCAAATAAATAAATAAATAAATAAATAAATAAATAAATAAATAAATAAATAATGCAAATATATCTGTCCAGCAAACCCACCTCTTTTCCATAAATATTCCCATTTTTCCCAATCAATATTTCCCTAAGTCTTTAGACCATGAAATCATCACTGTTTTTACTCAATTATCTTCTAAATGTATTCTAAGATTTTCTGTTTGTATAATCTGGGAATGAGTCCCTTATTTCCCTTCTCCAAAATATTCTCCAGTTCTGATTTTCTTTGGGGAAATTCTACCTTATTATCTATATAAATATAAAAAAGTAATGTTCGTTTGTGAGATTAACATAACCCAAAAAAACCACTGGATGAATTGACACCAAATTTGGACACAATACACATATCAGGCCAATGAGTGACCATAACTCATAAAAACACTGAAAAACACAGCAAAAGAGACTTAAAATCCAAAACCAAAAGAAATATTACAACATATGCGCAAAACCACATATACACACAAACACACATATATACACAAATATATACACACTAGGGCTGGGTAACCACGGAAAAATTTGTTTCTAAACTTGATTCGTTTTTAGGGGGGGGGGTTGCGTTTCATTTTTTAAAAGAATTCAGAAATTTTTCTTTAAAAAAGTTCGAAATATACGAAATTTCGTAAATTATGAAACAATTACGAAACAATTACGAAACAATTACGAAACAATTACGAATCGATTACGAATCGATTCGTTAATGGCGGACGCCATTGCGCAATATGCAAAAAAAACCCCTCCAAATGGGACAGGGGGAACTTCTGAAGCTTCCCTCTCCCTCTGTTGTTGACTGTTGGTGTGATAATTTATTTTTTATCACTGATAAAACAAACAACAACCCTAAAACTTGCACCAGACATACGGAAACAATTACGAAACAATTACGAAACAATTTCGAAACAATTTTGAAACAATTTCGAAACAATTACGAAATAAATTGAAAAATTTGTTTTGATTTTTAATTGCTCCTGCATGGCTCAATATTAGCTCAGTAAGCTAATTTAAATACGAATTAATAACGAATTACCAAATTAACGAACGAAACCGCCCAGCCCTAATACACACATATACACAGACTGGGCTACAGCAACGCGTGGCAGGGGATGGCTAGTCTTTCATTAATCTATCATGTAACTGGAAGTAACAAAACCAATAGTTTACCTCTAATTTTTCTGACCCTTTTATTTTCCATTGCTCTTTTTCCTTGCTTAGATACTCTCTACAGGTTCTCCTTTCCTCAATAAATACTTGATTTAACACTGCTTCCAGAGGGCACAGCCATAGAGCTGTTTTTATTCCATCCCTATCTTGTATCTCTTCCAGATCACAAGGAGACCAAGTCTTATGGTGTGCCTATTGAAATTTTTATTGGCTTTCTCTTTTTCATACCATAAATAGTAAATACACATGCCATCCAAATCTTAAATGATATCCTTCTAAATTAAGCACATTTTTGTCTAATTTGATTCACTCCTTTATCCAGCTAAAGCCTGCACCTTCATAGTAATACCTAAGGTCTGGACGTGCTAAGTCCTCATCTTTGGCATCTATTAAACTTCTAAATGCAATTTCAGCTTTTTCCCATTCTATATAAATTTGCCCAAATCCTCCCCCCATTGTTCAAGAATCTTCACTCCCTTAATTATTTGTAGATTTTGAAATAAGAACAACATTTTAGATAAGATCATCATATTTATCACAGCTATCCTCCCCATCCAAATTAGTTGGATTCTTTGCCATCTTTCCAGATCATTTTAAATCTCCTACCATGCTTTTTAATAATTATTATGATATAAATGACTATTTTTATTAGTAATCCATAGCCCTAGATATTTTACTTTCATTGCAACCTTACGAGCTGAAAAATTCTCCAGTTTATCAATGTTGCTTATTGATAGATTTTTAATTAGGAACATGGATTTCTCTTTATTTTAAATAGTGCCACAGTTCCATAATTATCCATAGCTTCTGTTAAGCTCTGTATACTCCTTATTGGGTCTGCTATAATACACACCTTGTCTTTGACGTAAGCTTTAACTTTAAATTCTTGTTTTTTATTTTCACCCCTTTAATACAACTGTCTTCCCTAATCCTAATTATTAATACTTGCAACATCCATATGGACAATAGAGGTGACAGCAAACAACCTTGGAATTCTTGTATTGAGCAGGGGCAGAAGCTGGACTAGATGCCCTATATGGTCTCTTGATTCTATGACTCTATGATTCTATGATTTGTGGAATTTCTGCCTGACTTCCATTAACAAGAAGCTGGGTGACCAATTTTTAATGTTGTTGTTGTTCATTCGTTCAGTCGTTTCCGATTCTTCGTGATCTCATGGACCAGACCATGCCAGATCTCCCTGTCAGCCGTCACCACTCCCAGCTCCTTCAAGGTCAATCCAGTCACTTCAAGGATGCCATCCATCCATCTTACCCTTGGTTGCCCCTCTTCCTTTTTCCTTCCATTTTCCCCAGCATAATTGTCTTCTCTAAGCTTTCCTTTCTTCTCATGATGTGGCCAAAGTACTTCAGCTTTGCCTCTACTTATCCTTCCCTCCAATGAGTAGTTGGGCTTTATTTCCTGAAGTATGGTCTGGTTGGATCTTCTTGCGGTCCAAGGCACTCTCAGAACATTCCTCCAACACCACAGTTCAAAAGCATCTATCTTCCTTCGTTCAGCCTTCCCTAAGGTCCAGCTCTCACATCCATAGGTGATTATAGGGAATACAATTGCTTTTACTATGCAGATCTTTGTTGCCAGTGTGATGTCTCTACTCTTCACTATTTTGTCGAGATTGGACATTGCTGTCCTCCCAAGAAGGAAGCGTCTCCTGATTTCCTGGCTGCAGTCTGTATCTGCAGTAATCTTTGCACCTAGAAATACAAAGTCTGTCACAGCCTCCACGTTTTATCCTTCTATTTCCCAATTTTTAATAGTGAGCATTAATTTAATTTGTGGTGGAAATGCTAGGAAATATTTTTTTCTCCTCATATTATCTTATAGCAGACAAAAATATTTGAATGCTAGATAATTAAGAAAGAAAGATGTTGACTCCAAAAGCATTGATTGCCTGTGGAAGGCACTGAGGACTCTAAGACTTTAAGGGCTTACAAATATAATCATTAGATAAATGTTATGCCAAGGAAAATGTCTGGCAAAGGAGAGAAGAAAAAAAACCAATATTCTGTAATCTACATGTCTGAAGAGATTATATATCTAGGAATTGGTGAGAACCACTGATCTAATCCAAGCCCTGCCAAAGAAACTATGGAACAGGAGGAAAGACAAGAAGCTGTGTTATTTTTAGACCTTGGACTTTATATGAACAAGACTGTTTCTGATGACACGTGAAAGAGAAGTTGGGAGTAAAGGTGGTCATCAGAAGCCTGATGCATTGGTTGCTAAACCATTTGTCCAATGGAAAGATGTAATACAAATCTTCGATGGACACCATCAGAACAACTTGTGTTTGACTGAAAATTTATTGCTAAATCTATTGCTAAATTTATTGCTAAAATTTATTGCTAAGTAAAAAAAAGTCTGTATATAACCTGTAATCATAATATAGGAAATAAGAAGGCAGCAGAAGAAAACAAAAAAACTATTATTTTGTCGAAGGCTTTCATGGCCGGAATCACTGGGTTGTTGTAGGTTTTTTCGGGCTACATGGCCAAGGTCTAGACGCATTCTCTCCTGACATTTCGCCTGCATCTATGGCAAGCCTCCTCAGAGGTAGTGACAACAGACCTCACTACCTCTGAGGATGCTTGCCATAGACGGAGGCAAAACATCAGGAGAGAATGCCTCTAAAACATGGCCATATAGCCCAAAAAAACCTACAATAACTCAAAACTATTGTTCTTTGTGGCCAACAAGAACGGGCTTTAAGAGGGAGCAATGATTCAGGACCTATTACCTATGAAGAACCTTTGTACAATTATGGTAATTTGAGGAAGTTCTATGATTCTATGAAATAAAGAGTCCAGAGAAAGAAATTAAACATGAAGGTAGAAGTTCAATTAAGGAAACATAAATAATTCCAAGAAATGACTGGTGGAACAAATGCAATGTCAATGATGAATAATAAAACAAATGTGAACTTTAATAACAAAATTGCATGGGATTACAAAGCAAAACCAATCTTCTTCCTTAACTCCTATATTAAAGCCTTCCTTTTCTGGAGAACTCGTAGGTTGTTTTGTGATTTCACTGGAAGGTGTGCTCTTGATGTGTCCTGAAAATTTGTGATGGCTTTGGCCATCCTTTAGCTTCAATTTTGCATTTGTCTTGCTTGTTACCTGCTATTAATTTACAGAAGGGTGGGTTACACATCTTTAAATGAAATTTACATAAATACAATGTGCATGCTTGCATGTATATGTGTGTGTGTGTGTGTGTGTGTGTGTGTGTGTGTATGGAGGAAAATATGCATGCTTCCATATCCCAGCTGGGTTAGTCCCAAAATAGCTCATATAAGTTCTTTTTTAGGGGGAATATTTGAAAGATAGTGTAACTCACCTATCATTTAGGGTGAGTAGCATTAGAATAAACAGTGGATTTTGAGAATATACAATGAGAAAAAGAAAAGCCCAGAAATGTTGTTTTCAACCTTTCCTTCTATTTTACCTACGGAAATTAACAGGAACAATCTAATTATTCTCTGGAATGGGAAAAGAAAGTAAAAGAAGCATATTATTCTTGCCACCTCCACATTTTTTAAACTCTCAGAAATTTCTTTTTTATTCCTGCCTGAAAGGAAAGTTCAATGAGGCATATTTTCTTGTTTCCATGGTATTTCAAAGGAGGATTATTTTTGACAAACGCAAAGGAAAGGTATAGCATTAAAGTAAGGGTCTCTTGTTTTTGCCTAACAGATAGATGCCATTGTCTCATGATTAACGGGAAGGAATATAGAGAAATGCTCCTAATGAGTTATTACAGCTTTGATATCAGATTTCAAAACTGATGTTTTCTCACTCAGGTGGAAGAAACAAGTGTTGTTTGAATGATTTTTATTATACCGTTTCTTTGCTTTCTTGTTTCCTATAGATATAATTGAGGATAATATAACAATGAAGGAGAATTTGGAATGGAGGAAAACATTTTTTATCAATAAGTGAAGCCAAATGCAACAATTTTTCAATACTTGTATTTCACTGAATGTTGTGATGGAGTCCTCCAAATCAAAACTCCATACAGAAATCTATAAATTGAGTGGAAATATGAAAAGACACATGTTAATGGAACATGGACACAGTGAATGTGTCTTGTAGCAAAAATGCACAAAACTGATATATTAAAGTGTTGGCAAAACCTAAGATCTTAATTTAGACTTGCAAATCATGTGGAAATGGGTCAACAACATGAACATAAGAAGGAAAACATGAGAAATTGGGAAAAAAAAAAGAATTAACCAATTCACCTATTCCTATAAACCAGTCCCATTTTAAGCGTGAATTTTAAACTCGTGTCTTGTGTTTAATCTGTTTTTTTTTGTATTTTAATATGTTTTATAGAAATGCGTTTAAATATGTATATTTATAGAATTTTTACAGTGTTTGTTTTAACCCACCTCAAGCCACAAGGAGAGGCGGACAAGAAATAAAATTATTATTATTCCAAAAACTTCAGATGTCCGACTTGAAAAGATACATACAAATTTGCATGGAATGTGTTTTATATTCATCCATTGTTGAAGACCTCTTATAGTCAAACAGTTCTTCCAAATGCTTAAGTGGCGCCTCTTCTTATAATTGAAATCTCCTGGTTCTGGTTCTGTCACTGTGCCAGCCGAAAACAAGCTCATTCTTGCTACATGACATCCCTTCAGATACTTAAAGATGGCTATCATGTCACCCCTCAGTGTTCTATGCTTGAGAAAAGCTCTGTAAGTTATTCTTCATATTAAGACAGTATCATCACTATATGAGCCTATCAAATGGTTAAGATTTATAGGGAAAGACTTTGTCTTGGCCCTATCACCATCATAAGCATGTTTAGTGAGCACACAAAAGGGAATCTTCTTGGTAGCTACTCCAAGATTGCTAAGATTTGGAAGTGCCCCCACCCCCTTCTTTTGTTCCACCATTTTTATATTGACAGGTCTTTGGATGCTAACCTCTGGGGGCACAATGAGTTTTTAATTGTATATATTGTCCTTTTAAAACCATTTTCAACTAACTTTAAAACATTATTTCCATTCCTATTAAACAGTTGACTGAACAAAAGTACTGAAGTGTTGTGGCTCAGCTGGAACCTCAGGAAGAAGAAGATGGGTTTCAGATTCCTGAACACGTTCCTGTTGTTGATACAGACAATGTTGATACTGAAGACAAGGAGTTTCAGTTTCCCATGGCAAGGGATGTTTTGGAAGATGTTTCTGATCTTCGTGAAACTTCCCAGGTGCAGGTGGAGGAGGCGAGCTCTCAGCCTGCCGATTCTCAGGCTGCCGATTCTCGGGGTAATGAGCTATCCAACCTTGAAAGCTCTGCAGATTTAGATAGGGAGGATCGCTTGCAATTCAGGGTTTGCTGCAGTGCGAGGCTTGCTAACAAGAGGGAGGTTAGAGGTCAACGGAATGTATTCATGCTGGGAAAGTATATTAAACGAGCTGAAGGCAACTCGTTGTCAGTGCAACTTCTCTGGATTGCCTTGGCTTTTGGGCAATGCTTTTGGCTTCTTGGGACTTTGTCTAGTTCTTGGCTCCTTGGGGCTTTGTCTTTCTGCCATGGAATCTTGTTTGATCAATGCCTTTGGATTATGCTTCATGTTGTTTGCCATTGAACTTTGGAAACTTTGCCTTTGCATTTAAGACTCTGCTTTTGCCATTGAACTTTTGAAACCTTACTTTTATGTTAAAGACTTTGCTTTTTCTTCAATAAACTACAAAACCTTCAGCCTTGGTGTGGTGTGGTGTTCTGAGCAAGGTGAATCTATCCTGAGTTGCAACATGAAGTTAACACAAATCAGCAGGATTCCATCAAGGGTTGACATGGAAAGAAATAGACCTTCTCAACCTCTGAGGATGCTTGCCATAGATGCAGGCGAAACGTCAGGAGAAATGCCTCTAGAACATGGCTCTATAGCCCGAAAAAACCCACAAGAACCTAGAAATAGAACTGTTTCCCATTTTGAGCAGAAATATCTTAGCCTGTTTGGTGGCCAATCCATCTCAAACTGGAGAATCTCACCTGCCCCTAATCTAGTCAGAACTTGCAGTGATTCAAAATATATGCAAATTATTTTCAAATCAATCCACATTCACACTGTATTTGTTAAGTTTCACTTCAAAGTCCCTGATGCCCCTTGGTTGCATAACCAATCTCCATTTTCAAATGGTAACTGAAAATCATAATAGAACACAATTAGAAGCCTGGTCAGCTAAAATGTTAAAGTCCAGTGGTTCTCAACCTGTGGGTCCCCAGGTGTTTTGGCCTACAACTTCCAGAAATGCCAGCCAGTTTACCGTCTGTTTGGATTTCTGGAAGTTGAAGGCCAAAACATCTGGGGACCCACAGGTTGAGAACCACTGTGTTAAATCAGTACTCTGCTCTAATAAATTGGAAACTGCTATGTATAGACTGAGTCTTTTTCCAAAAACCATTGTAGCAGGGAGGGCACTCGGGGGTGGTGAGCAGGGGGAGGCAGGTGAGCAAGCAAGTTTGCAGCAGATGAGTGAGTGAGTCCAGAAGGGTAAGAGAGTGGGCAGTGTATGAGCAATTGGGTGGGCAAACAGGTGCATGAGCAATGGTGGGATGGTGAGTGGGGGGGCAAACATGTGAGTAAGTGGGGATGAGTGACTGGGAGCAGGATGGGGAGCGAGCAATGGGAGAGCAAGGGGTGGGCAAATGGTTGAGTGAGCAAGGGTGGGATGGTGAGAGAGTGGTAGGTGAGTAAGGGGGTAAGCAAACAGGTGAGCAAGGTTGCTGATGGTGAGCAAGGGGCAGGCAAGCAGCAGGTAAGCAAGGGGGCAGGTAAACAGGTGAGTGGGATGGTGTACTGACTCTTACCTAATAGGCCAGAATAGAAGCCTGGGAAGAAAGTAGGGCAAACCTCCATTTTGAGAGTGTCTGCCAGTAAAGCAGCTATCTTGAGGGTGGATAGTTAGAATATGGTAGGAGTTGGAAGTCTCCTGAGATTGGCTAGAGCTGAGGAGAAGGAGCCAAGTCTTGGGAGGGAAAAGATTTCAGTTTCTGAGAGAGAGGAGATTTGGGGAACTGAAGGAAGAAGAAGTGGTTTGGAGACTGTGTTTTTTCTGAGAGAGAGCTTTTGGGTCAGGCATTGCTGAATAGCTGACAAGAGAGGTCAAGATTACTTGTGGGAGACAACACAAGGAATTTGCTCTCTAGTTTGAGTAAGTTAGCTGTGAGGACTCTGGGGAGAGTTAGAAGACAGCCTGGGATAGGTTAGTCAAGATCTCATTGCTATTTCGCTGAAGAAGAGTGAGGGTTTTTTTTTTTTTGTATCCAGTAGCTATATCTGAGAGATTAGCTGTTTGTAACTAAGTCAACCATTAAGATATTGTGCTATTGCAACAAGTCAAGCGTTTGTGCCTCTCAAAAGAAGTCAGTTGTCTGTTTTTATAAATAAATATTTTCTCTGTTTGACTTTTAAGAAGCCTCTATCGTTCCTCAATCTATCAGTAATCCTTTGTGATAATTCTAGCCTCTTTAACATCCTAATACCACAAAAAGGTCACTTATCCAAGCAGTCATATTGGGAGCTAAGGGGAGAGTTGTGTTGGCAAAGAAGGGAAAAGTTTACCTCAAAGACCCATTTTAAAAATCCTAAGACATTTTGGGTTGGTGGCAGCATTAAACCATAAGAAGTCTGACGCAGTGTTCACTCTACCATTACACAACTCTAACATCATATCATTACCATACTATTGTCCAGTGGTGTGATATCACATATAATCTTTTACAGTGATGTTCAGCTGGGGGATATATTGTAGTCTATAATTTGATCCTTTATATTGGGGTCTAGCAGTATGATATACATTGATATTTGGTGTTAGATTATTTTGGGAGGATCCTTCCTTTCTTTTACAGTGGTGACTAGTGGCGTGATTTATAATAGTATATAACATTGTGCTTCTCTATAGATGGCAAGCAGGGGGTGGGCGATGGCATACATGCCTGGAGAGAGGGCGCTCCATACCCTTTCTGGTACACATGCCAAACATTTACTACCACTGACCTATAGTTTCAAATGACTACGCTGCCACTTTGACAGCTCTCCACAGTTTCATTTTTTGCTTTATTGAATAGTAACAGTAATACAGCAAACAGCAAGTTATTTCCATCCTCCCTCCTTCCTTCTACCCCCTTTTATGCACATCTCATCTTGCATTTTAATTTTAGCTTCACAATTAAGTTTTCACTGGGAGTTCATGTTTTGTCTTTTAGTGACGCCTGGTAATACTGCTTTGACTTTTCCACATGACTGGGAAAAGGCATGTATTTATAACTCACAGGGTGTGCTTCTCAGGATATAGATCCTGGTAGTTGAACAAGAATGTTTACAATTGTCTTCAAACTTCCCCTTTGCACTGAATTTATTTTAGGTGTCTGTGAAAGAAATAGTGAAATTCCACAAGATTTTGTGTATTTGAAGATTTCTCTTTCCTGAAAATTTTATTTGCAGAAAACCTTTCTTGTTGTATACTGAGCAATGGGTTTCCAGAAAAGAAAACAACAAAAATCCTAAAAGTCATAAGAGTCATTAAGAATTTGCAAAAGGTCTACCGATTGCAATGCATGGGGAGAAAAGTCTTCGATGTTCTTCTTTCTCACAAATGAGAAGGTAATAAGTGAAGATTTGCATGTCTATTGTGGAATAGAAAGCTGCCGTATGCTCACGGTTGGTCAGTCATTTTCCTGCCTGAGGCAAAAGACAAGGTGACACCTCTTTTCTATACTGCATATAGAATGACAGTTGAATTTTAATTCACCGGCCCTCAACTGCTCCTGAGGACAAAAGAATAACTTGTGGATTTCAGTACAGAAGGGTGGTATTTATATCTCTTCAGCACACAGAATTCTCTAACAAACAGGAATTTTAGCATTGACTCACAGCAAATCATTTGTTATCTAACTCAGATCTTCTTAAACTTTTTCCACGCATGAGCCCCTTTCTCCCAAGAAATGTTTGTGTGATGTTAGGTATATAGAAATAGGTATAAAAATGAAACTTTTATAATAAAAAGTTTATTATAATAATAAACTTTTTATTATAATAACTGATAATAAACCCTCCTGTTTAAGGAGCTCCATTGGCTGCCGTTCATTTTTCGGTCCCAATTCAAGGTGCAGGTGCTTACCTACAAAGCCCTAAACGGTTTGGGACCCGCCTACCTGCGTGACCACATCACTGTGTACGAACCCACACAATCTCTTCGATCATCTGGAGAGGCCCTGCTCGCGTTCCCGCCTCCATCGGAAGCGCGATTGGTGGGGACGAGGAACAGGGCCTTCTTGGTGGTGGCCCCTCAGCTCTGGAACTCACTCCCCAGGGACATCAGACATGCCCCAACGCTGGCAGTCTTTAGGAGGAGCCTGAAAACGTGGTTGTTCCAGTGTGCCTTCCCAGAATAAGGAAAACTCTTAACAATATGTCCTCAAATGCACTTTCATATTGATTTAGGGTTGTTTGCGCACCCTCATCTTTCTCTGAAAACCCTATTTTAATTTGCCTTACCTTGTTCATGCTCAGCACTTTTTGATTTAAAATTTGAATTATTACATTTGGCCCGGCCATAGGTTTTTTTGTTTTTTAATGCTGTATGTCACAATATGTTATTGTTATTGTTTATTGTGTATTTTCTGTTTTGAGTTTTTTTAACTGTTTTGTATTGATTATTGTTATTGCTTTTGTTTATTGTATGTGTTGTGGGCTTGGCCTCATGTAAGCCGCACCGAGTCCCTTGGGGAGATGGTAGCGGGGTACAAAAAAAGTTTTATTAATATTTATTTATTTGCAAGGCTTACTAAACTGAAGCATTTTTGCAGAGTCCAC
Organism: Anolis sagrei ordinatus; assembly: GCF_025583915.1. Taxonomy (NCBI): domain Eukaryota; kingdom Metazoa; phylum Chordata; class Lepidosauria; order Squamata; family Anolidae; genus Anolis; species Anolis sagrei. The sequence goes on from NW_026847549.1 coordinate 12,344,971, forward strand.
TCTAAACACTTGATGCTGTTGCTAACAGATTTGTGTAAATGTCTAACATAGCCACTAGGTGGCATTCAGAAACCTTTCACTCCTGCCAAAGTTATTGTGACCCCAATATTGTACTAACAGGACCCCATTTGGGGCCTGGACCCACAGTTTAAGATGCAGTGCTCTAGCTTACAAAAGTCCTCTCTCTCTCTCTCTCTCTCTGGAAATATATACTTGAAATGCATCTGAAGTGGACTCTTGATATCTCCTGAGGTTTGATCACAGACCCCCCTGTAAATACCGAAATCTATGGACACTCAGATTTCAATATATACAATAGCTTATATAAACACCAGCACTAGGGCTTGTCTTTTAACTTTTGTAATATTTTCAAGCAAAGGATGATTAGATGCAGAATACATAGATAGGGAGGGTCAACTCTGTCTTTCTTTCTGTCTATCTGTCTATCTCTAACTATATATCTATCTAAAAATTAAAAACTAGGAGGAAAAGCCTGTAGATACCTTTCTTTTCATCCTTTTTTTTTTCTTCAAATAAGCATCCGGAGAGAGTAATCAGCCAGCAATTAACTAGAATGACTTAACTGTCTTTCATTTCTTAAGACAAAATTTAGTGGGTTTTTCCTTAAAGATTTTCACTTCATATTCAGTGTGCATCATTTTTTTTCTTTAAAAAAAGAAAAGAAAGAACCCTAACACTTCCATCTGAGCTTTGATGGACCTTGCATAACTATTCATTATCAGTTAAGTATGCTTGCTAATTAGCATTTCTGTATTTAGCAGTAGAACTTGTATTACGTTAACACTTTGTGATGATGGTCGCCTAGCAACAAAACTTTCACCCTTTCATTTCAAAAGGCCTTTTCTCCATAGAGTACCTGAAATTTTACATTGTGTGGGTGGGTGCACATATGTAGCAAGAATATAGAAGAATTTTGTGCCAGTTTTAGGTTACCTTACATAGTTGAAAAGGTGGCTCAAAGTGAGTTTATCTGTGTCAAAAACCCAAAATTTGCATGGAACGTTCTAAAAATTATGTCCTGGAGATCACGGAGAATTCGCTGGCAGATAAGAACACACGTGAGGTTGTTTTTTTTTTTCTAAAAAAAATCTGTTAAAAAGAGAGAGTAAATAATATGGCAATCCTGATGCTTCCTTTTCTGAATAAATTAAGGCAAATCAATCAAGCAGTTGAATCCCGCTCAAGTCTGCTAAGTCAAATGATCTTACAGAAGAGAAGAAGTAGATTTCAAGAGAGATATTGACAAGCTGGAATCTGCCCAGAGGAGGATGACTAAAATGATCAAGAGTCTGGAGAACAAGCCCTATGAGGAGAGGTTTAAGGAGTTGGGCATGTTTAGCCTGAAGAAGAGAAGGCTGAGAGGAGATATGATAGCCATGTATAAATATGGGAGAGGAACCCACAGGGAGGAGGGAGCAAGCTTGTTTTCTGCTTCCATGGAGACTAGGATAAGGAACAATGGCTTCAAACTACAAGAAAGGCAATTCCATCTGAACACGAGGAAGAACTTCCTGACTGTGAGAGCCGTTCAGCAGTGGAACTCTCTGCCCCGGAGTGTGGTGGAGGCTCCTTCTTTGGAAGCTTTTAAACAGAGGCTGGATGGCCATCTGTCAGGTGTCTTTTGAATGCAATATTCCTGCTTCTTGACAAGGGGTTGGACTGGATGGCCCATGAGGTCTCTTCCAACTCTTTGATTCTAGATAACCCTCCCCCCAAAAGCTTCGAAAATAGAAGTTTCAGTGCAATATAGTATTGAATGAAACCAGAATTCCAAAATCCAAAACTGTCTACGTGGGTGGCTGAGATAATGCCACCTTGTCTTTCTAATGGATCATATACACAAACATCGTTTCATGAACAAAATTATTTTTTTAAATGTGCAAAATTCTCAGGCTGTGTGCATAAGGTTTACATTAAACTTAAACAAATTTCACATTGAGTCCCATCTCCAAGATATTTTACTATATACTTAAGTGTAAATCCAAGTAATCCAAAATCTGGAAAAAAAAATCTGATTCCAAACATTTCAGATAAGGGATCGTTAGCCTGTGCTAAAATTCAACCCCAGAAAAGACCTGCAATCTCCCGATTAGTCCCAGTTGCAGAAGATCAGTTGAATCAATTAATGCAAACACAGATAAATGTGGGGAAATGTGGGCCAAGCAACATCAGGAGGTTGCCAAGATGGAAAAAGTTGTCGAAGGCTTTGATGATTGGAATCACTGGGTTGTTGTAGGTTTTTTCGGGCTATATGGCCATGGTCTAGAGGCATTCTCTCCTGACGTTTCGCCTGCATCTATGGCAAGCATCCTCAGAGGTAGTGAGGTCTGTTGGAACTAGGAAAAAGGGGTTTATATATCTGTGGAATGACCAGGGTGGGACAAAGGACTCTTGTCTGCTGGAGCTAGGTGTGAATGTTTCAACTGACCACAGTTTCAACTGTGGGACAATTTCAACAGAAAGGAGGAAACCATGAAAATGAACAAAATCTGACTACCAGTATTAAAAAACTCTAAAATTACAACAGCACAACAACAGAGAGGAAACAAACAGGCACATCTAATCACCTCTCAACAAAAGTTTGCTCCAGGCACTGTCAGGCCATTATATGCTAATCAAGGTGGTCAGTTGAAACATTCACACCTAGCTCCAGCAGACAAGAGTCCTTTGTCCCACCCTGGTCATTCCACAGATATATAAACCCATTTTCCTACTTCCAACAGACCTCACTACCTCTGAGGCTGCTTGCCATAGATGCGGGTGAAACGTCAGGACATGGCCATATAGCCCAAAAAAACCTACAACAACCCATGGAAAAAGTTATTAATAAGGAAGAACACACCAGCTAGGAGAGGCTGCACTCGTTTGCTCTTGCCTGTGCATACATACATGGAAGGACAAGATCCTATTGGACGTTGCCATAGCAGTGAAAGTACAATATAAAACCAGAAATCTCTGAAACAATCCTAGTGATCTGAGATATAGACATTGGATAAGGCTGGATCCAATGTCTACTAAAGCTGTGCGATCAATGAAAACAAAAACTTTCAAAATTCATTACAAAATTAGGGGGTGATGGCATTTCATTTCTGAAGTGTCATTAGTGAAAATTTCTACAATGAGAGTAAAGAAATTTCGTAACTTTTTCGCTATAGTAATTGCACAAGACGGGAAATTTCAGGGACTCCTTTCTCCCTCATTTTATCCTTATTTGGGTGACACTTGCTACAATGGTAGAAAACATTTACCACTGTTAGTCTATCAAGTTTCAGAACTTACCTTCGGCAGGTAAAACCAACACAGCTTTTTAAGCCGCTCCTCAGAGGGATTAATGGTCTCCAAACCTTTAATCTTTTTAGTCATCCTCCTCTGGATATGTTCCAGATTTCTGTTCTTTGTTCTGAATGCCTTAGGAGAATTAATATTTAAAAATATGAGTTCCTACAAAAACAAAAGATCACACTAGTTGAGATCTGAAACATGGTACAAGTCCATACCATTTGTATCTCTACCATAGAGTTTGGGTGAGCTTTCAAGTCTAGCATCTCCTCATCAACCAAAAACACCTTGAGTGGAAAACATTATGAATTGTTTTGATGGTCAGTGGCTGATTCTACTGAGAATAAAATGGTAAGAACAAAATATCATGAGTGTTTGAAAGACCATGTCTCCTTTTATGATCCGATGACTTTCATGGGGTTTTCTTAGACAAGAAATCCTCAGAAGTGAGTTCCTCTGAGATGTAGCCTATAAGCACCTGGTATTCATTGGTGGCCTTCAATCCAAGTATTAACTAGAGCACCCAAACACGAATCAAGGAACATGAAAGGCACTGCAGACTACTTCAACCAGAGAAGTCAGCCATAGCAGAGCACCTGATGAACCAGCCTGGACACAGCATATTATTTGAGAACACAGAAATGCTGGACCACTCTCACAACCACCATGTCAGGCTACACAGAGAAGCCATTGAAATCCACAAGCATGTGGACAATTTCAACAGAAAGGAGGAAACCATGAAAATGAACAAAATCTGGCTACCAGTATTAAAAAAAACTCTAAAATTACAACAGCACAACAACAGAGAGGAAACAAACAAGGACATCTAATCACCTCTCAACAAAAGTTTGATCTAGGCACTGTCAGTCCATTATAAGCTAATCAAAGTAGTCAGTTGAAACATTCACACCTAGCTCCAGCAGACAAGAGTCCTTTGTCTCACCCTGGTCATTCCACAGATATATAAACCTTTTTTCCTAGTTCCAACAGACCTCACTACCTCTGAGGATGCTTGCCATAGACGCAGGCGAAACGTCAGGAGAGAATGCCTCTAGACCATGGCCATACAGCCCGAAAAAACCTACAACAACCTAGTGATTCCAGCCATGAAAGCCTTCAACAATACATAGAGTGATAGTATTTATATTCCAGAATCAGACAGGATCTGGTAACTTCTGGGCACTTATGCAAGAAGCTCAATTGGAATGATGCAATATTGCTGATTATGGACATGGACAAGCTTTTCCTTTTATATCTTGCCTGTATCTTATCTTGCCTGGTTTCTTTTCTCATGTCCCATGCTGGTGAAATTGTTTTTCGATGACTGATCCTTTCTAATCCTATTTTGCTGTTGTTACTTGTAGCTATGTTTCTAGAGCACTCTTCCATGCTACCTCCAACTTTGAAGCCATCCATCTGCTTAGTGAGACAGATGCTGTTTATCATTTTTTTTCTGTGCCTTTCCCCAGCTGCCATTAGTTTTCACAGTCAATGAGAAACATTAGTTATAAAAGCAAAAAAACCTTTGTCAAATCAGTACGGCAAAAGAAGACATCAAAACGTTTTAGGAGTATATCAAAACGTATCCTTCCATTGGCACATGTGCAGCTCTCCTTTAGTGAAGAACTATATTTAGGCATGTTTTTGTTTGTTGCCTTAGAAATCTATATATTACATCTATATCTGTCAGCCTGACAAATGTTTTCGCCAATATGTCAAAGAAAAAGCACACAAGGGGATTTTAATGGCTGGTGTTTTGAAATAGCCAATGAACAACACATTAACCAGTTCTGTTTAATACTGAATTCACTTTTTAGGAGAAACACAGTAATTCACAGAAAGTGGTCCATTGAATAAGATGTAATATACAAAAGAATTAAGGGCAGTGATAGGGAACTTGGGCCATTGTTTCCCATAGGCTTATAGGCTTAGTTTTCCAATATATCGGAAGAAGAGAAGAAGAACTTTATTTTTCTACCCCGCCTCCATCTCTCCAAAGGGACTTGGGGTGGCTTACATGGGGCCATGCCCAAGGCAACATATAATTAAAAACAAAACAGTAAAATATTAAAGCAACATAAGAATAACAACATGATAAACAATAAAACATTTTGGAAGCAAAGCAGGCTCAGCCCTAGTTAGTACTTCACTTCACTTTATTTCTTAATTAGTCGCTCTCCACCAAGGTGCTCCGAGCGACTTACAATCTAAAATAGCATTTACACAATATAAAAACATTCAACATAAAAACATTCAACAGTGACTATTTGGCAAATTAGATCTGATTACTTAAATGCACAACCAAACAGCCAAGTCTTGAGTGCCTTTACAAAAGGTCGCAGCTCCGACATTGCTCTAATGTATGGAGGCAATGAGTTCCACAGAATTGGAGCATAGGTCGAAAAAGCTCTATGCCTCGTAGTTTCCAGGTGTACCTCCCTAGGGCCCGGTATGTATAGGAGATTTTCCTGGGTGGATTGAGGTGACCACTAATGGAGAAAAGGAATGAGGCGGTCCCTAAGATATAAAGGTCTTTGGCCATTTTGAGCTCTAAATGTCAGGATCAGTATCTTGTAAGAGATCTGATGTTCTATTGGTAGCCAATGCAGTTGTTGCAGAATCGGTGTAATATGGGATCTTATAGATGATCCCACTAGCAGCCTGGCTGCTGCATTTTGGACCATCCGAATCTTCTGGGTTGTTGACTTCGGAAGGCCAGCATATAAGGCGTTAAAATAGTCCAACCTCATGGTGACTGTTGTGTGGATTACTGTTGCCAATGCTTCTACCGAAAGGTAGGATGCCAATTTCCTTGCCTGGCGAAGATGAAAAAAGGCCTGCTTACATATGGCAGTGATCTGGGCCTCCATCGTCAGCGATGAGTCCAACACAACCACAAGGCTTTAAACAGTGGCAGATGGGAGACTGCCAATGAATACCATAGGTGACTTGAAGGCACATAACCCAGAAAGAGACCTATAGATATTCCTAGAAAGATACTAATGAGTATCTACAGATCTCATACAGAATTTTATTTTCAGAGTTTTTTCCCCTCAAGTGTGGTGTAGTGTACCTGAAAAATGAAAGACCCAGAGAGATACAATGGTTTAACTTGTGGCACCCCAATTATGGGATTCTATCTCTATTAAGGTGCCACAAACATACAAAACTATTAGGGTGCCAAATCAACCCCCCTTTCTTTACAAAGAGTTATTTTTTTAATTGGTCTATTATGCTAGGTTTAACTGTCTACTGGATGGTATTTATTGTTTCACCATCTTTCATTGTTCTTCTTTTTATTTCCACCCTTATCGTTTATCTCTTTTTGAATGGACTTTTGTTATGTTTGTTTTCATTGCTTATACTTCGCAAGGTGTCCTTATATCATAAGATAAAGCAGGGCACAAAACTATTTTGATAAATAAATATACATACGTCCTTTCCCAGCTTAAATATTTTGTTTCCAAAACATAAATATATCTTCAAAGGATGGGAGAAAGAATAGCTTAATTGCCTCCAGCTCTCCATTCAAAACATGCAGTCCAGATATCCTTTCTGTTAAATGGATTTAATATGCACCATGTTACCCTGTGTTACCCGCAGAGCAATCATACTTTCTTTTTTTCCCTTGGCTCAGGTGTGTTGATCTGTTTTATTGAGAATCTGACCACAGACTGCTCTCCACATTTGCTAGAGTTAGGGGCACAGGACTCGTGTGAAAGTGGGAAAATCGTGAATGGTTTTTTTTCCACCTATGATAGTACATCTCTAACAACTTCATCACACTAGAGAAAAAAATCAACTTTTAATCTGGTTTCTGCCTCCAGCAAAATTCTGGGGTTTTGTTGAAGGCTTTCATGGCCGGAATCATTGAGTTGTTGTAGGTTTTTCTGGGTTATATGGCCATGTTCTAGAGGCATTTTCTCCTGATGTTTCGCCTGCATCTATAGTAAGCATCCTCAGAGGTAGTGAGGTCTGTTGGAGGTAGGAAAAAGGGTTTATATATCTGTGGAATGACCAGGGTGGGACAAAGGACTCTTGTCTGCTGGAGCTAGGTGAGAATGTTTCAGCTGACCACCTTAATTAGCATTTGATGGCTTGGCAGTGCCTGGAGGAATCTTTTGTTGAGAGGTGATTAGATGTGCCTGATTGTTTACTCTCTATTGTTTTGCTGTTGTAATTTTAGAGTTTTTTTAATATTGGTAGCCAGATTTTGTTCATTTTCATGGTTTCCTCCTTTCTGTTGAAATTGTCCACATGCTTGTGGATTTCAATCAGGCACATCTAATCACCTCTCAACAAAAGATTGCCCCAGGCACTGCCAGGCCATCAAATGCTAATCAAGGTGGTCAGTTGAAACATTCACACCTAGCTCCAGCAGACAAGAGTCCTTTGTCCCACCCTGGTCATTCCACAGATATATAAACCCTTCCTAGTTCCAACAGACCTCACTACCTCTGAGGATGCTTGCCATAGATGCAGGGAAAACGTCAGGCCATACATCCTGAAAAAATGGCCATATAACCCAGAAAAAACTGCAACTCATTCTGGGGTTTGTAGTGTAATGAGGCTGTTAAAGGCTTCTTCCTAAACTCCAAACCCCAGAATTTTGCAGGAGGCAGAACCTGGATTTTAAGTGGATTTTTTCTCTAGTGTGATGAGGTCTCATGAATCTCTAGGTCTTTTAGTACAACTTTATAGTCAACCACCACAATAATTCTAGAGAAGTGTTCTCAGATCTGTAAGTAATCAAATTCACAAGAGTCATATCTGCAAATGTGGATAGCTTTGCAGTATCCCTGTTATTTATTTTTACATCCCCACTCCCAAAAAATCGCTTTTGCAACTTTCCTATGAAAACTATTCAGCACCCTTGCTTTGTCCCTCCCTAATAAAATATAATGGCATGTTGAAATCCCCGAGTGCACATTGAAACTCTGTGATGATTCCAGATAGTCAGTGCATGAAGCAGCGGCCTCTTTGGTATGTAGGGCATGAACTGATGTGTCAAGAGCACTCGAGAGCTTGAGATATATTAGTTCTCTATCTGACATGTCCATATTAATGCTCTAGAAAGTCTATAGACATTGTCAGTGAGGCTTGCTCACTTTGTTCACTCCACCCAAATCATCCATCATTCAAAGCATATTCTGATGGGGGGGGGGGGCTTTCCTTTCTCATTGCCTTGGAGGGGGTGGATTATTCACCTAGATGCAACTGTACAGGGGAAAGGAAATCAGTCCCTGTTTTACAACTTGCTTCATCCTGATTTGTGCTGGGCCTGATTTGAGGTGACTTACCAGTCAACTGTGGGAGGGGGAGAAAAAGTTCCTTCCTTCTTTCGTCTTTGCTTGGGCTAACACACCTATTATGGCCTGTCAATTGGTGTCTCCATCTTGGGTTAAGCCGCCAAAGGGCTGTAATAGATGCTTTCATGTAAAAATTGAAAGCTGTGACACTGGTGTCAGATCAAGTACTTCGGCTTTCCCAGGTGATGAATCAAAATGTCAAAATGGGTGACAGGAAGCAAGAAGCTGTTTCAGCAAGGGGAAGGCGCGAAGCACAGCCTCCCAAAGTGAGCAGTCAGTGAGGCAACGGGTCTCTTGCAAAGCAACAGAGGTTGTTTTCAGTACAGAGCATTGATTGGCCAATATCTTTGTGCAGAAGTCATTGATACCATGTATGTGTTTAAATGTTAGAGTATATATTTGTGTTTGTAACAGTAGCTAAAACTAGAGTTATCTGGTTTGAATCCACAGTGAGTGTTACCAAGGAGACCAGGAAGGCTAGCTCAGGAGAGTGAGAAGTGGGCAGAGCCAAGCAGGAAAAGTTATGGGCATCTTTGGAAAAGGGGCAGAGAGTGTGAAGGCTTAAAAAAGCCTGGGAGAGAGGTGTGTGTGAGCAGCTGGAGGTTTTTCAGTCTAGAAGGGCTGAAGAGAAAAACCTGGCCAGTTTCTTTAGTCAAGGAAGACTAAAGGAAGCTTGTTAAGATCTCTAGTCAAGGAAGGACTAGAGATCAGAGATTTGATCAAGGAAAGATCAAATTAGAAGGCTATTCATAGTAGGAAACATTGTTCACTAAAGAGCTTCACCTCAGTAAAAGTTAGCCACGAGCTGTGTTATTTGGAAGAGTGGACTGTATTACAAACCAAGTGATATTCAAAGTTCTATAAGTTATTTAACAGCCTGCAACCATACACTTTGTACACAATAAACTCGTTATCTTTTGTTGAAGACCGTCTCATCTCATCTAACCTGCGTCTGTAGAGCCAGATCTCATCGGTGGTACCTCAAATACCTCACGTTGGTGGCAGTTACCTTAATTTACAAGTAATAATTGGCCTCCTCTATAATATATTCTTATACACAATTGAGGCCTGAGATTAATTCCCTGCATAATCATCCACACCTGTACAATTGATTCACACATCTTCTCAGTCTTGCTTTAAAGGTCAAGAAGCATTTTGCCATCAACATTAGTGGAATGGACAGATGTATTCAGCTGCATTAAGCAGCCTAAAGGCATTAGATCATGTCTGATCCTGGAATTTAAGTAGGACCAACCCTGGTTAGTACTTGGATGGGACATCACTAATGAATACCGGTACTGTGGACGTAATTTCAAAAGAAGGAACTAGCAAACTACCCCATATCCGTGCTTGCCTATGAAAACCCTATGACATTAATGGGTTCACCATAAGTCAATAGGTGCCTTGAAGGCACATCCATACATAATAATAATAATAATAATAATAATAATAATAATAATAATACTTTATTTGTACCTGGCTACCATAAGCAATAAACAATAGCAACAGTAATACAAAACAATAAATAAACTCATAAGTAGAAAATAAGCAATGCACATTAACAATAACACGACGACATTTAAAAACCTATGGCTGGGCCAAATGTAATAATTAAGATTTTAAAAAATAATGCTGGGCATGACAAGGTGACATATAACTAGGATAGAAGTTTTGGAGAGGGATGAAATGTGCAGACAATCCTAGATCATTAATAAAATGCTTTTAGGGACATATTGCTAGGAGTTTCCATATTCTGGGAAGGCACACTGAAACAACCACGTTTTCAGGCTCCTCCTAAAGACTGCCAGAGTTGGAGCATGCCTAATGTCCTTGGGGAGTGAGTTCCAGAGTCAAGGGGCCACCACCGAGAAGACGCTCTCCCTCGTCCCCACCAATCGCGCTTGTGATGGTGGTGGGAGCGCGAGCAGGGCCTCTCCAGATGATTGAAGAGATCATGTGGGTTTGTACATGTTTGGTGAGGTATTACTCAGATATTGAGATCAATGGTGTTGAAAATACGTTCCAGAGGAATCTGTAGTTCATTGCAACTCTACCAGAACATCCATAAGAAATGTTCTACCAAGTCCAGGTGTGGATAAGTTTTTTCCTCTCTATGACAAAAAAAGTCAAGGAGAGATTTTGAAAACCTGGATGGTCTTAAAAAAACAACTTTCTCCACTGGTAGATAAAGAACATTTGGACACTTTTCATTTTTTATGAGTGGAGAGAACAACTGTTTTAGAACCAAGGTCCAATTCCCCCTGGCTCCTCCACAGTTAGCCCTTCATAGCAAAACCAAATGACTCAATGTTCCTCTTTCCAAAGAGGAATGGCAACAAGAAATGAAGTTGAGTCCCTTCCTGACACCACTTTGAGAAAGATTTAAGAGGGATCTAGTGCCCTTTGAGGATATTATGGGGTTCTAGTGTTTTTCTGGGGTGGACTGGAATATTTGCACATTGTTTTCATGCATTTCTGAGTCTTTCTATGTAAGATTGGGGAATTATGTCAAAAAGTTTTAAAATGGAACTTTGTGAGACAGCTGAGGAAAACCGGGGCCCACAAAAATGGGTCCAGGAGAGGCATGCATCCTGCAGATTTCAATTTACACCCACCCCTCATTTTATAACAATATATAACATGTTGATACTTCACATTGTATTACACTGTTGGTTTACCAATCTCAATATTGACTACTTTAACCACCAGTCATTCTTTAAAACTAAGGTAGAAACAACGTGGACCTCCAAAAGCTGGTGGATTGCATCTTCTAGCATTTTTCATGCTGGCTAGGACTTGTGGGAATTGTCATTCAATAATATCAGTAGAAGTGCATGGTGCCTACACCTAAGGGAACCGGTGACATTGCAGAGATTTTTGGTTGACTAGTCTCATCATCCCTGACATCTGGCTGTGCCTGCTGATGAAGTCCAAAAGCCAAGAGGCTTTAGGAACCCCATGTCTGCTTTAATGTCCTCAGATGAATGATTTCCTAATCCTGAGCCATCTATACCTTATTTTCCATGGAAAGGTAATTCTAGGATAGCTCCCTATGCTTTTCCCCTACTTGGAAAATAGAGAGTACAAACCAATAAAATCTAATTGTTTTTCATATCTTCAGAACACTAAAATCACTATTTTTTAAAGTAAAAACCAACAATTGGCTTTTATTTCACAGCCAAACATCATCCAGGCTTTCATTTCCTTCCTCTAAAGACATAAAGTTCATGTTGCTAAAAATAGGTTGCATTTTACCTGAGTCCTTTCTCCCTTTCAGCCCCTCTACTGAACGAATGAACAACAACACTCAAAGAGGAATTGCTTTGTGATTCAATGCCTGAATGTCTCTTGTAATACAATTTTCCTCCAACCCCTCCCTCCACTGGAGGTGTCAAAAAACTATAGCTAATTGTTTGCCTAGCAAGGATAATCACACCAATTATGGTATGCTGAGAGGAGTGCAGGAGACAAATAATGCTCACGTAGGCTTAGCAATGATGGTACATTAAGGAATGAACAAGTCACAAACATGGCGAAGGGAACTCTTTTGTGATTGTCTACCAACCAGGAAGAAAGACAGGGATGGGTTAAGGTCACAACATGATTTCATCAGCACAGTGTACTGGTTTGAGTATTGGATTAGGACTCTGTGAGTGCAACTACACTGTAGAATTAATGCACTTTGACACCACTTGAACTGCTGTGGCTCAGTGCTATGGAATCCTGGGAGTTGGGTCCAGAAATGGTGCTATCATTTAATTGTATAAGAAATTATATTTAAAGAAATACGTAAGTGGAAAAAAGGTACAATTAAAATTATTGTAAAATAAATTTAGATTTTTAGTACAGTAATTGTACATATTACTGGCAGTATACAGTAGATATTAAATGTAAAATATAGATATAGCTAAATATTAATATTGGAACTGTATTGTCAAAGGCTTTCACGGCTGGAATCACTGGATTGTTGTAGGTTTTTCAGGCTATATGGCCATGTTCTAAAAGCATTCTCTCCTGGCGTTTCACCTGCATCTATGACAAGCATCCTCAAAGGTTGTGAAGATGCTACAACAACCCAATATTGGAACTACTATTATATTTTTGAGGTACTAAAAGTTTGCTAAGACTTTTGACATATCGCCTAATGTTTAATGGCATTGGTTCTCAGCCTGTGGGTCCCCGGGTGTTTTGGCCTACAACTCCCAGAAATCCCAGCCAGCTGTTTGGATTTCTGGAAGTTGAAGGCCAAAACATCTGGGGACCCACAGGTGGAAAACCACTGTTAAAGGGGGATGACTTGCCATCGGGCAAGATGGCACCCTGGCTAGTCCTTCAGTTATTATAATATTTAGTGTTGACCAAACATTTATGTAAACCGTTGATCCAGTGGATCTAGTCAAGAGTAACACTAGACACACGAACTTCTGGCAAACAAACTAGTCCAATGTGGGCTAGGCAAAACTACGGTGAGGTGGATCAGTAATTGGTTAAATGAACAAACCCAGAGGGTGCTCACTAATGCTTCCTCTTCATCCTGGAAAGAAGTGATGAGCGGAGTGCTGCAGGGTTCTGTCCTGGGCCCGGTCCTGTTCAACATCTTTATTAATGACTTAGATGAAGGGCTAGAAGGCATGATCATCAAGTTTACAGATGACACCAAATTGGGAGGGATAGCCAATACTCCAGAGGACAGGAGCAGGATTCAAAACGATCTTGACAGGGAGCAAGCTTGTTTTCTGCTTCCCTGGAGACTAGGATGTGGAACAATGGCTTCAAACTACAAGAAAGGAGATTCCATCTGAACATGAGGAAGAACTTCCTGACTGTGAGAGCCGTTCAGCAGTGGAACTCTCTGCCCCGGAGTGTGGTGGAGGCTCCTTCTTTGGAAGCTTTTAAACAGAGGCTGGATGGCCATCTGTCAGGGGTGATTTGAATGCAATATTCCTGCTTCTTGGCAGGGAGTTGGACTGGATGTCCCATGAGGTCTCTTCCAACTCTTTGATTATATGATTCTAGATTGCAAGCCTTAATGTTGTGCCATGCCATACTCTCTCAGAGGTTCAAACTGATATTCATTTTTAAGTTTCAGATGCATGAGGATAATATTCCTATCAATGCATGTTTTCCTTTTTCAATCTAATACACCTTCTATTTCATGGGCTACCAAAATTTTCTATCTGATATGAATACAAAATACAAACAAAGTAAGAGAGTTGATCCATTTCTTTTCATCTAAAGGCTACCACCATACACTAAAGAAGTCTTTCATTCTTCTTAATGTTCCCACTGGATTTGTGTACGTGCCATGTTAAGAAATTATGCTTTGTGAAAAATGTGGTCCAAAGTCTCAGTTGTGATGTCTGACTCTAAAAGTTGTGGGAATTGAAAATAAATTTGGGAGGTTTTTTTTCTTATGGAACATTTGAGAACTTTCCTAAAAAGTCAGGAAAAGTATAACAGAACACTTCATGTGGCTTCTGCTACGCACATTCTTGGGATGTTCTCTAGTTTCATGAGAAACAACACACTGATTAATGGAGGATGTGATCAATTTCAAGGGAAGCTGAAAGAATAGGGCTTTGAGATATGATTTGAGGAATGACTGATAATTGTATGGGTCGGAATCCTCTTAGTGACATATGCATTCACCTGCATATGCCATTATGCAGTCATTATGGAAGAAGTACTTCCATCTATCACTTGATTTCTAGGATATTCCACACATACATTTATTGACTGGTGAAAAGTGGGGAGCATCCAGCAAGCATCCATCTTGAAGAAGAAGGTCTTCTTTTGGACCTTTCTCTGTATTCATGGCAATGTGGAAAGAGGTGGAGGAAGACTAGCTACGTCTTGTGGAGATTTAGGATCCATCAAATCAATGTAGGATCTCTTCTCATGCAGAATTTCTGTCCTCTCCAGGGACTGTCAAGAAAATTAATCCTCTGTGAAAACATAGAATTGCCAGTTGGTGTAGAGATAGCAGAAAAACTCCAGGATCTGGTGGTTTGACTCTGTGTTTTGCAGTTTCCATGTTAAGACTTGTGACATTTCTTCGGGTATTTTCTACCTGTCTTTAACTATTATGCTAAAGATGTTGACAGATTATCTGATACCAGGAAGAAGAATTCATTCCCATTTTATTCTCACTTTCTTTGGACTATCACTTCTCAGTAACAAACCATTATATTCTAAGGCAAGCGATATTCCTTTTTGTTAAATTTACAGGGCACCAGAAAATTAACTCCAAGACTCCAGACAGATTGGTAAAAATGGGACAGAAGTGTTGACAAAGATAACCAACAAACTGATGTCACAAAACAAGACAAACTTGAGGACAGCAATATTTAGCTCTGTTGTAAGCAGATACTTGAAGACTCTGGGGAAATTGAATTTTTGATTCCTGCCACTTGACTCTTCAGAGGCTGCAAGTCTTGTGTTACAAGTTACATTGTGTCATACCAATGAGTCAACTCTACTGCCATATCTAACACCGCTACAGAATTGGAGACAAAAGTATTTCCAGATTTTCTGTGGAAGGAATTTAACTGGAGATGTTAAGGGCTGGATCTCAAGCCTGAAAATTGAAGCTTTGTAAGCAGGTCACTCCCACTTTGTAGCAACCTCATCATATGTCAGTTATTTTTCCCCACTTACAGTGATGCATTGAAGACATTGAGAAATAGTTCTGTGCTACTCAAGAATGTGTGATCTCATGGTTGAAATCTCATTGCTTAGTCCCAACTGAAATAATGCAATCAATTGCTGAAGGGTATGTCAACGTATAGGTCAATACCATTGATCCAATAGCTGTGCTCTAATCAGGAGTAATGATAGGAGGCAGACCTATCACAAAAAATGACACATTTGGAACTCTGCTCACACAACCATGAATTGAATGTAGACATTGCACAACTGTCCAAAAAGTACTGTGGTTCATTATAAACCTTCAGCTCATCTATCTATAATCTATAATCTATCTATCACCTATCTGGCTTAGAGCCTATCTGGCTTAGAGCCTATCTGGCTTAGAGCCAATAATACAACAACAAAATTTTATTTATATCCTGCCCCATCTCCCCGTGGGGACTCAGGATGATAATCAAGGCTTTCGTACAATATGCATTTTATAAGCATTTTTCCTGTTAGAATACATTGCTAACATTATGTTAACTAATGCAGGCATGTTTATGATTGCAGCTCTCTCTCTATATATATATATATATTAATTTTACACCAATTTCAACTTGTTTAACTTTTTTGGTATGCATTTTCATATGAAGATTGGAAATAGACTTGCATGGACATTGGGCTGGGGCAGTGCAAATTCAGGGAAAGCTTTTTTTGACTCAGGTTGCTCAATGAAATTGGCTATTTCTATTCCTTTTTCCATCAATCCCTTCCTTCCTTTCCACTTTTTTTTCTCAACATGAGAGTTGAGAAGGGTTAAAAGTAAAGGTAAAGGTTTCTGTGCTGGTACGGCTGTACCAGGAGCTCCAACTTCCTTTTCTTTCTTTGAATGTTTGCATGTATTCCAAGGTTCCATGCATTTTGCAATAAGGTGGCTTCCCTTGGTTTGCAATTATAGGGCCAATGACCCAATCAATCATTGTTAGGTTTTGGTTCCGCCCCTTTCCCCAGGGCTCTGGGAGGAGAGGGAGCCATTTTAGCTCAGTCTTGCATTGGAAAGCTTAGCTACAGGACGTGGATTAGCTCCATCTGTAGACAAGCTTCGTTTCTCACAGCATCCGGGGGAAATTCTGGGGGGAAACAGTTCCAAAGGACTCCAGCTGGAGAATCTACAAAGCCTTGACTGGTAGGTCTACTCGGGACCCAAGAAGCAGTTTGGAGCCGGGAGTAGAGCCCACACCAGCAAAGTTTAGAAAGTAGATTGCCCAAAGAGGGGTTAAAAAGGGTTTTCCTCTTAAAGAAAAGAAACAGTTCACGAAGCCAGTTGCCTGTCCCTTGTGGACAAGATTAAGAAAGCCACCAGTTGATTCAAAGCCTTGAAGCATTTGTTTAATTTGTTGAAGATCTAAGAAGTATTTGATTGTTTGTTGAAGACTTAAGCAATAATAAAGGACTTTGTTAAACCTTTCAAGCTTCTAAAGACTCTGTATAGGAAAATCCTTAGGGCCTCTCACTCGAGGCACCCCGGCTTCCCGCTGGGCACAAAGAGCACGTCCTGTTCAAAAGCCAACTGCTATAGGCCCAGCGCATGACAGCGCATACACTTATGGTTAAGGTGCTTTCCCTAGGGAAAATATTTGGCACATCCTTCCATACCCTACCAGCCAAAAATATAACCCTGCTGCCATTC
>NW_026847549.1:12361999-12376865 GCF_025583915.1 Anolis sagrei ordinatus
AGGATGATAATCAAGGCTTTCGTACAATATGCATTTTATAAGCATTTTTCCTGTTAGAATACATTGCTAACATTATGTTAACTAATGCAGGCATGTTTATGATTGCAGCTCTCTCTCTATATATATATATATATTAATTTTACACCAATTTCAACTTGTTTAACTTTTTTGGTATGCATTTTCATATGAAGATTGGAAATAGACTTGCATGGACATTGGGCCGGGGCAGTACAAATTCGGAGAAAGCTTTTTTTGGCTCAGGTTGCTCAATGAAATAGGATATTCCTTTTTCCGGCAATCCCTTCCTTCCTTTCCACTTTTTTTTCTCAGCATGAGAGTTGAGGAGGGTCAAAAGTATGGGTAAAGATTTCTGTGCTGGTACGGCTGTACCAGGAGCTCCAACTTCCTTTTCTTTCTTTGAGTGTTTGCATGTATTCCAAGGTTCCATGCATTTTGCAATAAGGTGGCTTCCCTTGGTTTGCAATTATAGGGCAATGACCCATCAATCATTGTTAAGTTTTGGTTCCGCCCCTTTCCCCAGGGCTCTGGGAGGAGAGGGAGCCATTTTAGGTCAGTCTTGCATTGGAAAGCTTAGCTACAGGACGTGGATTAGCTCCACCTGTAGAGAAGCTTCGTTTCTCACAGCATCTGGGGGAAATTCCGGGGGAAACAGTTCCAAAGGACTCCAGCTGGAGAATCTACAAAGCCTTGACTGGTAGGTATACTCGGGACCCAAGAAACAGTTTGGAGCCAGAAGTAGAGCCCACATCAGCAAAGTTTAGAAAGTAGATTGCCCAAGGAGGGGTTAAAAAGGGTTTTCCTCTTAAAGAAAAGAAACAGTTCACGAAGCCAGTTGCCTGTCCCTTGTGGACAAGATTAAGAAAGCCACCAGTTGATTCAAAGCCTTGAAGCATTTGTTTAATTTGTTGAAGATCTAAGAAGTATTTGATTGTTTCTTGAAGACTTAAGCAATAATAAAGGACTTTGTTAAACCTTTCAAGCTTCTAAAGACTCTGTAAAGGAAAATCCTTAGGGCCTCTCACTCGAGGCACCCCAACTTCCCGCTGGGCACAAAGAGCAGGTCCTGTTCAAAAGCCAACTGCTATAGGCCCAGCGCACGACCCAGCTCGTGACAGCACAGTTTCCCCTGACATTAAGTCTAGTCGTGTCCAATTCTGGGGGGTGGTGCTCATCTCCATTTCTAAGCTGAAGAGCCGGCATTGTCTGTAGATGCCTGCAAGGTCATGAGGTGGGCATGACTGCATGGAGTGTCATTATCTTCCCTCCAAAGTGGTACCTATTGATCTACTCACATTTGCATGTTTTCAAACTGCTAGGTTGGCAGAAGCTAGGGCTGACAGCGGAGTTCATCCCACTCCCCGGATTTGAACCGCTGACCTTTCAATCAGCAACTTTAGCAGCTCAGTGATTTAACCCCTTCACACTGGAGGCTCAGAAAGGAGAGTTACAGAAAGTTAAAAACAACTTCCATATTTAATCTTATTATAAATAAATATATAATTCTGTCAAAAGCACTGAGTTAAGTTTAAAACACAGTGAACAAGATAAAAGACTAACTTTTTGTCCACCTAAGTGCAGATCTGAAACTCTGCCTAAATAAAAAGGCCAGTTGAAAGGAAGAAGAGAAAGGATCAAGCAAATCTCCCCTTGGGGGAGTTCCATGGCTGAGGAGCAACCACTGAGCGGGCTCTGACCAATGCAATGTTTTCTTCATCTTTCAAGAATATAAAATGTTCATCATTCCCAGTAGAAAGGGAAGACCTTTTTCCAGTGGAGTTGCTTCTGCACTATAGGGCATTTTTGCTAGAAGCAGCAGCTACAGCAACTTCCACAGCACCAATTTGACAAGTAGCACAAAAAAAGTCTAGGCAGCAACCAAGCAGAACTGGTAGAGCATAAAGCATCCTGCTTCTCATCGGGAAGATATGTTTTTTTGAGTTTGTGCTCCGAGGAAATCCTTGCTGTTAGCCAATTAGCCATCTTTTTTTGACATTAATTTGACAAGTGGCCAAACATGCCTAATGCTCCAACTCCATTGAATATGAAGATGAATGTGTTCAAGAGTTGTCCAAAGACCGATGGTTAAGTATTTCCTCCCATCCTATAAAGTTGGAAAGTGAGAGGAGAAATTAACCAAGTGGAACTTCTCTGGATATATTACCAGAATACAACAAATCACAGTGCCCAGCAATTCGTTTTAAAAGACCAATTTATTTGTGGAATCATTTTTGTTTTACACCAGTCTGTTGATATAGAAGCCACTGACCCCTAGTGCTCGCTGTTTTCTCCATTTCCGACTAAACAACATGGATTTCTGGGTTTTTAAAAATTTACATGGTAGCTAATTGTCCACCTTTTTTGATAGCAAAAATAAAGAACAAGAGAGGAACCATTTCACTAAGACGTTTGATATTTGAATATTTGAGAAGGAAGGAAAAGACATTTCCTTTTTTACCAGTGGGAGATTGTTGTGACCAACCACAAGGTGAAGCAATTCCCCATTTTCCTGTGAAGAAATGCATAAATTAATACCTTACATACAATGTAGTCATCAGCAGCATTTCGAAAAATGTTTGGTAAATGAATGAAACCTTGGCATGCTTCCTAACTGCAAGGTTTCTCAAGGCGAGGGAGGGAAAAAGATCTTTTTTGGAGGCAAGCGTATTGCTCCTTTCTTGGTCTCTTAGAAGTGCAGGGCTAATTGCACGGTGTCAGACGGTAGGTGCTAAATTTTTTAAAAAGACATTGGCACAGCTTTATTCACTTTAACGGGGGCTGATTAACCAGCCATGTGGAGCAGCAGAAGTAGATTTCAATGCCAACTGTTCATTTCAGCTGCAGGAACTTAACTCTGGCGGCAGAACAACTGTGGAGGTGGGAGGGGGTGGTCCTGATGCCATACTTGGCCATCTAACAAGGGCAAAAGAAGAGGGAGGAGTATTCCAACAGCTCTCAGTTTGTCCCCTTGCTCCATCCCATTGCTTGTTAGTTAATAGTTTCTTTATTTATTTGCGACATTTCTATCCCACCTTTCTCCACCCTGGAGGGGACTCTGTGTGGCTTACACTTAGGCAACTATTTGTTGCCTTCAAAAACAATGTACAATTAAAATAAACATTTAAAATTGAATTATAAAATACATTTAAAACATATGAAACAATACTTTCACTGTTAATTACCTTATTTATTTATTTATTTATTTATTATTCAAACTTATATGCCACCACTCCCCTGGACTCAGAGTGGCTTACAAGAACAGGCTAAAATCTAACACAATTTAAAAACAATTTAAAACAACAATGTCAGAGATCAAAGGCCTGTTGAAACAGATATGTCTTACATGGCCTGATAGGTCCTGCAAGGCACAGACTTCAGGTGGCAGAGTATTCCAGAGTGATGGTGCCACTGCTGTAAAGGCTCTGTGTTTGGTTGCTGTTAGACATAAGGTCTTGACACTGGGAATTTCCAATAGATCTTGGTCCCCAGAATGGAGGGATCTCTGGGGTTGGTAGGGGGTGAAGCAGTCCCTCAGGTACATCGGCCCCAGACCATGCAAAGCCTTAAAGGTGAGTACCATCACTTATCCAAAGTCATAGTCTGGATCGTTCCATTAGTCATTGCACATAATTCCATATTTATCTATTGCACTAGATCTGCAAAGGCTTGATCAAAAAGCCATGTGTTCACTTTCTTATGGAAGGATAGGAGAGAGGGGGCTGATCTAATATCCTTAGGGTGGGAATTCCACATCCGAGGGGCCACCACTGAGAAGGCCCTGACTAAAATGATCAAGGGTCTGGAGAACAAGCCCTATGAGGAGCGGCTTAGGGAACTGGGCATGTTTAGCCTGAAGAAGAGAAGGCTGAGAGGAGATATGATAGCCATGTATAAATATGTGAGAGGAAACCACAGGGAGGAGGGAGCAAGCTTGTTTTCTGCTTCCTTGGAGACTAGGACGCGGAACAATGGCTTCAAACTACAAGAGAGGAGATTCCATCTGAACATGAGGAAGAACTTCCTGACTGTGAGAGCCGTTCAGCAGTGGAACTCTCTGCCCCGGAGTGTGGTGGAGGCTCCTTCTCTGGAAGCTTTTAAGCAGAGGCTGGATGGCCATTTGTCAGGGGTGATTTGAATGCAATATTCCTGCTTCTTGGCAGGGGGTTGGACTGGATGGCCCATGAGGTCTCTTCCAACTCTTTGATTCTATGATTCTATGATTCTTATCCTCACCAGTCACACCTGTGAAGGAGGTGGGACTGAGAGCTGGGTCTCCCCAGAAAATGTTAAGCTCCAAGATTATTCATAGGGAGAAATCTGTTCGGACAGGTAAGCTGGGCCGGAACCATTTAGGGCTTTATAGGCTAAAGCCAGCACTTTGAATTTTGCTCGATAACAGACTGGCAGCCAGTGGAGCTGACGTAGCAGGGGGTTGTGTACTCCTTGTACGCTGCCCCGGTGAGCAATCTGGCTGCTGTTCATTGGACCATTTGAAGCTTCTGAACAGTCTTCAAAGGCAACCCGTATGTAGAGTGCATTGCAGTAGTCTATTTGGGATAGCTACAATACCATGGCCAAGTCTGACTTCCCAAAATAAGGGTGCATCTGGTGCACAATTCAATTCATTCTCTTTCTTTGGCTACAATCTGCATTTGCCCTTTCCAACACCCAACTTTGAAGGACTTTTATGAATAGATTTGTAGCATTCATGAGCACCTTTTTGCAAAAGAAGGTGAAAGATGAGCATAGGAGGAAATAATTACAAATAATAAGCTACTTTTAATGTATTACTTTTTTCCCCCAATGTCTGAAGTCAGCATGGGCAAAGTGTGGTCCACAAGCAGCATGCATCTCCTGAAGCCCTCTTTGGTGCTCCACTGCCAATAATCAGTATATCCTTCAGAGAAATTAATATTTCTGTGATGAAATATTATTTTCGACAAAGAAAATGTTATTTCTTGCATGGAAAATGCTCTCTTTTTCGTACAAAATGATCACATGGAAGTTTTTTACAGAATACATCCCAAGTTGTGAATAGCCTTGGAAAACTAATTTACAAAGACTTTCTCACAGCAGAATGAAAATTGTTGAAGTTATGGATTACTAGCTTCAAGAAGAAACTTAGTGAAGCACTATATTCCTGGTTGTGTGGCTCCAAGGTTCCTTCTACACTGTCATATAAAATCCAAATGATCTGCTTTGATAATCTGCATTATATGACAGTGTAGAAAAGGCCTAAGATACTTTCTGACTTATGCTGACCCTATCACAAGGTTTTCTTGGCAGGATTTGCCTTTAACTTCCTCTGA
This sequence comes from Anolis sagrei ordinatus, assembly GCF_025583915.1. Taxonomy (NCBI): domain Eukaryota; kingdom Metazoa; phylum Chordata; class Lepidosauria; order Squamata; family Anolidae; genus Anolis; species Anolis sagrei. The sequence continues at coordinate 12,367,327 of NW_026847549.1, forward strand.
AGTTGAGATAATGTGATTTCCCCAAGGATACACAGTTTGATTCCATGACGAAGAGGATTTTGTCTTTGCCCTTTTTCCCTGTGGCTGAGAGGGCTTTCCCAAGGTCAGTGGGTTTCCGTGGCTGAGAAGGTATTCAAACCTCAGTCCCTAGTGCCATAGTTCAATGCTCAGATCACTACATCATGCTGGGATCTTTATTGTGTAGTCTGACAATAACATCCCATTTCCATTAGTAATGCAGATAGGGTAGGATAGTGGGTGACAAAACAAAGCAGAGAAAGAGCCCAAGGTAATAATCAGACAGTTTGATTACAATGAGGACAAGGTAAAAGTAAGGTGGTTTGATTAGTGTAATATATCCCAGTAAGTGTATACTAGCTACCCAGTAATTACCAAGTGTTTTGTAAGCATCGAGATTTTTAAATTCTACACTCTGCTTTTTTGGAAGGAGGAAAAAGGTGTTGAAGCCCTTTCAAGCAATTGAGTTTCTGCTGCCATGAGCATTGATTGGCTTCTTACATCTCCAGAGATTACATACATTAAGGACAATATATACTACAGTAAAGGCAACAAACTGAAGCACAATTGACCTCACTCCACTAAAAAAGAATGTGAAAATTGTTCTAATATAGTAGGAAACTATGGTCTAAACAGAAGTTGGTGTTTTTTCTAAAGTATTATAAGACCCTTATATACAAAGGGAATATATTTCTGGCTATGCCATAGGTACTTGAAACTTTGGATGTGACTGAACACTGTTACTAGATTTCTGATCTGAGGTCATCATAGAGTTATATTGGAAGACGTGGAGATGCAAATCTATAGTAACTTTGAGGGTAAGCATATCATAGAATGATCTGAAAGTCCAAGCTCAGATGGCAGTGGAAGGAGAACATATCTACTTCTCCCAATGAAAATCCATTAACTGAATTCTAAAAGTTCCTCCGGCGATTGTTTAGCCAATTTAAGCCATTTACACGAGACTTCACTAAAATAGATATAGTGCTGGGGAAAATGAAAGGAAAAAGGAAGAGGGACCGGGCAAGGGCAAGCTGGATGGATGGCTGAAGTGACTGGCTTGAACTTGAAGGAGCTGGGGGTGGTGATGGCCAACAGGGAGCTCTGGCGTGGGCTGGTCCATGAGGCCACGAAGAGTCTAAAGTGACTGAACAAATGAACAACAACAACCCTGGACCATCCCTACTATGTTACCTTATTCTGCTTTAAGAGGCAATAGCCTAAGAGAACAAAATACTTGTATAAGGGCTGGTAGACACCTTATACTCTTCATTGCTCACAGATTAAGAAGATGCTGTCTCACAGACAGTGATATTAAAAATGCAAAACTGTGGATGGAGTAACTTTTCATAAATATTTTTATGCTCATTAAACTTGTTTTCCTTTTTGTTTTCTGTCTAGAGGATGAGAGATTCTTTTAGCAGCAATGCCATTGGGAGGATAGTGAAGTGGGATAGAAAAACACAGACTTGTAGTGTTGGGTTTCAGTAGCACATCTGAAATAAATAATGACATAAAGCTTGAACTGCAAAATAACAAAAATCTTCCCTATCTGATCCAACTGCAGCTGTGTGTGCCTGCCTACAACAGTTGAGATAAAGAGCAGTGTTCTCCAACATCCCTTATTGGTTATGTGTGAACAACAAAACACACAGAGAGAGAAAACAGATAAGCCTGTCTCACCAGCTACATCCACCCTATTAAAGATGGCCTATACAATTCAAGTAAATTATAAGAAAAGTGGAGGTTGTTGAAAGAAAGCATCAGTCTGGAATGTATTTTGGGAGAAGCCTTCAATTGGCCTATAGAGAGTTCAAAATATTTTGCTTACTTCTCCATTATTTATTTATTTATTATTTATTTACTTTACTTGTATACCGCACTATCTCAGCCCATAGGTGACTCAGTGCGGTTTACAGCCAGGACAATATACAAGGTGCACAACATTAGCATTTAAAACAGTAACTAAATCAACTACGTCAATATAACAATACAACAAAACATCAATATAGCATCTATACATCTATATAACTAATCCATCACGTCTCAACGGTAAAATCATAATCTGATCTCGTCGTCCATTATTCCAAGTTCCAAGATCAATCAGTTGATTGCACTGCTTAATTAAACGCCTGTTCAAAGAGCCAGGTCTTTACTCTTCTCCTGAACGCCAGCAGGGAGGGGGCCGATCTAATCTGCGGGAAGGGCGTTCCACAGCCGAGGGGCCACCACTGAGAAGGCCCTGTCTCTCGTCCCCACCAGCCGTGCTTGTGAGGCTGGCGGGATCGAGAGCAGGGCCTCCCCGGACGATCTTAATGTCCTAATTGGTTCATAGGGGGTGATGCGTTCGGACAGATAGGTCGGGCCAGAACCGTTTAGGGCTTTAAAGGCTAAAGCCAGCACTTTGAATTGTGCCCGGTAGCAAATTGGCAGCCAGTGGAGCTGGCGCAACAGAGGAGTGTATGCTCCCTGAGTGCCGCTCCTGTTAACAACCTGGCTGCCGATCGTTGGACCATTTGAAGCTTCCGAGCAGTCTTCAAGGCAACCCCAAGTAGAGAGCGTTGCAGTAGTCTATACGGGATGTAACCAGAGCGTGGACTACCGTGGCCAAGTCAGACTTCCCAAGGAACGGGCGCAGCTGGCGCACAAGTTTTAATTGTGCGAATGCTCCCCTGGTCACCGCCGAAACCTGGGGTTCCAGGCTCAGCGATGAATCCAGGATCACACCCAAGCTGCGAACCTGCGTCTTCAGGGGGAGTGTAACCCCGTCCAACACAGGCTGCAACCCTATACCCTGTTCGGCCTTACGACTGACCAGGAGTACCTCTGTCTTGTCTGGATTCAATTTCAATTTGTTTGCCCTCATCCAGACCGTTACAGCGGCCAAGCACCGGTTCAGGACCTCGACAGCCTCCTTAGTAGCAGGTGGGAAGGAGTGACAGAGTTGGACATCATCTGCATACAGATGACACCGTACCCCGAAACTCCGGATGATCTCACCCAACGGCTTCATGTAGATGTTAAACAACATAGGAGACAAGATGGAACCCTGAGGAACCCCACAAGACAATGGTTGTGAGGTAGAACAGGTGTCTCCCAATAACACCTTCTGAGATCAACCCTCTAGGAAGGACCGGAGCCACTGCAGAACAGTTCCTCCAAGGCCCATTCCCACGAGGCGTCCCAGAAGGATACCGTGGTCGACGGTATCGAAGGCCGCTGAGAGGTCCAGCAGAACCAACAGGGACACACTCCCCCTGTCGAGCTCCCGGCGTAGATCATCCACTAAGGCGACCAAGACTGTCTCGGTTCCATGTCCCGGTCTAAAGCCAGACTGCGCCGAATCCAGATAATCCGTGTCGTCCAAGAATACCTGGAGATTGGAGACTGGCCGAAAGTTGTTGAATTGAGTGGGGTCTAGTGATGGTTTTTTCAACAGCGGTTTTACTATAGCTTGTTTTAAGCTCGCTGGAATGTTGCCTTCCCGAAGGGAGGCATTAACCACCACCGTTACCCACTCGGCCAATCCCCCTCTGGCTTGCTTCAGAAGCCAGGATGGACAGGGGTCTAGGAGGCATGTGGTAGGCCTCATTCCTCCAAGTATCTTGTCCACATCCTCGGGTTTCACCAATTGAAATGAATCCATCAAAACCGGGCAAGCAGATGCTCCAGCTACATCCTCAGAGACTGCCGTTAATATGGCATCCAGCCCAGAACGAATCAAAGCGACTTTGTCTGCGAAGAACCGAGCAAAAGCTTCGCAGTGAGCTACCGAATTGTCAGGGCTCCCATCCTGGGTAGTGGGATTTAAAAGGCCTCTGACAACTCGGAACAGCTCCACCGGACGGTTCTTCGCAGACGCAATAGTGGCCGCGAAGAAAGATTTCTTTGCGGCCTTTATTGCCACGGCATATGCCCTTAAAAAGGACACAAACCGTGTTCGATTTGGCTCGCTCGGATCCGAACGCCACACGCTCTCTAGTTCCCTCTTCCTTCGCTTCATCGCTGCCAGCTCCTCGTTGAACCAAGGGTCTGGTTTAGCTCGGCTACTTGAGAGGGGACGTTCTGGAGCAATCGTGTCTATTGCCCTAGTCATCTCCCTATTCCAGAGAGTGACCAGGGCATCAACAGGATCACCAACCGAGGTGGCGGGAAACTCCCCAAGAGCCGTCAGGAATCCATCCGGATCCATAAGCCTCCTGGGGCGGACCAACTTAATGGGTCCCCCACCTCTGCAGAGGTTAGGGGGTGCAGTGAGCCTAAATCTGACCAGGTGGTGGTCGGTCCATGGCAACGGAGAGATAGACAACTCCTCAACACCGCCACCATGCTCCCATCCCTGGCAGAAAACCAAATCCAACGTGTGTCCAGCACTGTGAGTGGGGCCAGATACCCGTTGGGACAGCCCCATGGTTGCCATGGAAGACATGAAGTACTGAGCCGCTCCTACTAGGGTAGCCTTGGCGTGAACATTGAAGTCCCCCAGCACAAGAAGCCGTTGGGACTCCAATGCCAAGCTCGAGACCACCCCCGCTAGCTCAGGTAGGGAGACCGTAGTGCAGCGAGGTGGGCGGTACACTAACAGAATCCCTATTCTGTCCCGGTCACCCACCCTCAGGTGGACACATTCATAATTGGTTGACTGCAGGATGGGGCTCCTGGTCAGAGGAATGGTATTTCTATAGACCACCGCAACCCCGCCTCCCCGCCCTCCGGATCTTGGTTGGTGCTGCACGGAGAACCCTGGTGGACAGAGCTGGGTTAAATTTACACCTCCCGCTTCATCCAGCCAGGTCTCCGTGATGCACGCCAGATCTGCCCGCTCATTCAGGATCAAATCCTGGATAAAAGTTGTTTTTCTGTTGACAGAAGCTTACCTCCATAGCCTACCCTACTTGACTGTTTCATTTCATATGTGGATGTTGTTCTCATAGCTGTTAGGATGGGAAATGGGTTCATATCTGAGAAGTTCGGTTTATTTTGCTTGGATCTTCCTTGATTTCCATTTACCTGATTTGTGGAAGGAGAAGCTCTAGCGAAGCATCACCCAGGTATGGGGATCAGTTGATCCTGGGATAAATTCTTTGCTTGGGGACCCAGTTGTGAAAGTGTGTTGGAACCCATCAGCTAAAGGGTTGAGATGCTTTCCTCCATTCTAGACCACCTGCTGCTTCAATTTACCACCAGAAAAGCTTATCTTTTAGCTATGATGTGTTTCATTTATTGGTAGTAAGACAGTCCTCACCTGGAGTAGTACTCATTATTAATTCAGAACATTGGCTGACATTGTTTTTTTGTTTGTTCAACCAGTGGCAATCCTCATTTCAGCACTTTCACAATTGGCATACAGAAGTCTTGGAGGAATGTGGGAAGGCTGTAAGTGTTCTTCAATTTGCCTTATGAATTGGCCTCCTCTTCATATTTTCATACTTTTAAAAAAAGAAAGTTTCCTTAATTTAATTGAGTTTAATTTAAGAAGAACCATGCTGAGATTTTTAATATTATTTTTCTAATGCTTCCTGTTTTTATGTTTTGCTTTAGAAAAAGACAATGTGACATGCACAGATGTGTGGGGACTGATATACATTTTTCTATATCCTTTATTCTTACATATACACGTGTACCAACCTTCCTGAATGCCCTCAGCAGGTGCCCTCTGGCAGAATCCAATTGCTTGCCTTTTTTTCCTCTCCTGTCTACCAGAAAAACATTTGAGCACATAGATTTGCAAATCAAATTAAAATGCTATTTAACCTTTCTGTGTATCCTTCATAACTGTTTGTATGCTGGCAATTTCATTTTTTCTTTGTAAAAAAATAATTTGTACTTCAAAATATGTCTCTGGTCAAGGACCTTAGCAGGAGGCTGGGAAAGTTAGGTGGACTGCTATAGGTGAGGAGAGAAAAGGATGGATGTCTATGAATGTAGGCACCAACTGGACTTTATTTGGCCTTAGAATAGTTATTTGGATATTGCTGTTGTTGCTGTTTGCCATGAAGTTATCTTCAATGCATGCTGATTCTATTAGTGAAAGAACTTCACAGAATATCTGGCTCTATACTGTAGAATTAATGCAGTTCTATAACATTTTAATTTCTTTCCTGTTGCCCCAGAGATCAGAACATGACCCAATAGAAAATCAATCTGAACATTAGGAAGAATTTCTTGATTGTGATGATGATGATGTTGATGATGATGATACCTTTATTCTTATAATTAAAATACTTTGCATTTCAATAATTAAAACAATAAAAATGAGCAACAGACATCATAAAAACATAAGAATATCAATAACCATCAAGCAGTAGCCAAGAACAGTGGGAATGTTCAGATTTAGGAGGACAGGGCAAGGGCTAGTGCAATACAGTTGTAAGGGCAGGGCAGTGTCGTAGCTCAGCCAGATGAGGATGAGGATGAGGGGTTTGGTGTAGTTTAGCTAGCTGAGGATGATGATGAGGGGTCTGGAGATGCTCAGCTGGAGGGGGATTTGGGTGATTCTCTGTGTGAAAACAAAACTTTTTTAGAAACTGACAGGCAGGAAGAGAGGTTAGATAGAGAATCAAGGCTACTTCTGCGGGGAAAGAATTCCAGGTGCAAGCCAGGCCATGGGAAAGTGAGAGCAAGAGGGACTACTGAAGGTCGAATGAATGCTTTCATGCTTTGCTCTCCTTAATTAGGAAAATAATAGCTTTTGGTTTTCAGATCAAGCAACGTAGCAGAAAGAATAAGGAAGAATCTTGCCTTGGTTCTTGCTTCACGCCATGTCCCGGTCAAGTTTTGCTTTAAGTCTTGGGGATTTTACCATGAACTCAAGCTCATGTATTGTTCTTTGATTCTTGGATTACTCAAGTTGATGTTTTATTCCTTGTCTTTGGATTATTCAAGATCATGATTTTACTCTGCTCCTTGGATTTATGTTCATGCGTTAACCTTTGTATTGGAGACTTATCTCTGGTTTTTGAGACTCCTTTTATCCTACCTATTTGGATTTTTTTACTATTTTACTGTGTGTACTTTTTCAATAAACTATTTATTTCTACATTTAGCTTCCTGGTGAGTGCTTGAGTAAGGTGAACCCTAGCTGAGGTGCAACAGATGGGTAATAAAGTGCGACAAAGCCAGACAATAAGTTAGGGCTTGGGGGGGGGGGGGTCTAGTCAATAGATGAACCTATTAATTAAAGGCACGTTGAAATATCCAAGTTTCCAGGTCTTTACAGAAGGTGGACAGAATGGGCGCTAATCTAATATCCTAATATCCCTGGGGAGAGAGTTCCAGAGCTGGGGGGGCTACCACCAAGAAGGTCCACTCCCTCATCACCACTAACTGTGTTTGTTACAGGAGTGGGAGTGGGAGAAGGACCTCCCCAGCAGATCTTAAGGCCCACACAGTTTCATAGGAGAAGATGTGATTGCGAAGATAGGCAGGACCTGAACCGTTTAGGGTTTTGTAGGTGATAACCTTCACCTTGAATTGGGACTGGAAACTTATTGGTAGCCAGTGGAGCTGTTTTAATCAAGGGGTGGGGTGTCCACTCACTATAATGAGTTTCAGTTAACAACCTGGCCTCTGACCTTTGTAACAATTGCAAACATAACAGATGTTTGACAATGGAATACTTTGCCAGAGGAGGAGGAATGAAGCCTCTTTTTCTTAGAATTTTTTTTAAAAAAATTGGATGACTTCAGGGGTGCTTAAGTTGTGCATTCCTGCATGGAATGGGGGTGGAGCTTGTTGGGCTCTGTGACTTCTTCCAAGTCAAAGATTATTTTTTCCTAGTAAAAAGCTATTTTCTTTGTGGGAAACATGTTTTTTATACAGAAAAAAATAACTTACATTGTTATGCAGAATATTTATCCCAAAACACTTTGGAATGCCTGGATTCAAGAAAAGTACCATGCAGAATCACAAAAACATAGAGCAAACAAAACCTGTTTTTTTCCTAGAAATGAAGATGACTAACCCGAGGCTGTCATGGTGGATACACCATGAGATCACATGACTCATTGGAAAAGGTGATAATGCTTAGAGGGCAATAAGAAATGAGGAAGATCACATTATAAGTAGATGGATTCAATCAGAGAAGCCATAATTCCGAGTTTCTAAAACATGCACAGGACAATTGCTGTATGTGGATCATGGAAGTCTCTTATTCTTCTGATCATCATAGGTCAAAGTTGACTTGACAAAAGTATCAAAAAGAAACTGTGCAAAAAATATTCCTTTTCTCTGCAAAAAAAGAAAAGATTATTAATTTGTTCTTGTATTTAAGAACTAATCAGTTGACACTTTACATCCCTACATGGAAATTGTGAAGAACTATTTCCTGTTGTTTTGAGGTGGTGGACTCAAAATAATATTTTGAAGTAGAATAATCTGTCCTAAACTAACATTTTCCCCTGCCAAAACAGAGTGTCTGGGTCAATTTTTTTTCAGGGGACTCAGGTTTGAAGGAAATCCAATGGACCAGACATTTCTTATTCCTACTTCAGATAGATGTTGTTTCCTAAAGCTCTCCTTAGAAATCCTTCACCATTTGAACCTTTAAGAGGTGTAAAGGTAAAATATAATCAGTCATTTATACTTGTCATTTCAAGAGAGGGATGAGATCTTCGTTGGTCTCCATCACTGCTTCGCTTCCTGTCAAGGGAATTACAAATTGCAGGCTAATTTAAGGCATAAATTGACAGGTAAGAGCAAAGTATTTCAGAAACCCTCTTTGTGACACTTCTTTCTTTTCTTTTTTTAAAATGTGCTTACTTCCCAGGTGAAGTAGGGATATATGATATGTAAAGTAACTCCCGGTCAGGGATTTTGGAGGATTGGACACTGGATTTCTGCCGCTTTTGCAATTCACTGCTATCTGTTACTTTACCATTAATTTTGTTCCCTCTTAAACGCAACAAAGCGAATCCTGTTACAATCCCTTAAAAATGGAAAAAAGAGAAATGAATGCAAATACCAAACAGTTGCCGCTAGCGTACTCTGTGCAAAATTTACATTAAAGCTTTCCAAACAAGGCTTAATGCTTCCTTCCAAAGGCATTTTACTTTATTGAGTGTTGCTTCTTCAAGTTGCAAATCCCTTTTTCTCTCCAAGAAGACTATGCTCAGTGAAATAAAAAGATCTAATCTCTCTTCTTGTCACCACATAAACTACTTGGAGAGAAGCCTTCAGTCACTTTACTTCTTACTGTCAGAACAGGGCACCATTTTTCAACATGGAAAGGGAGAAGTTGTGAATAATTTGGAAGCATAGTATGACTCTGTGCAGATGTTGGCTGAGATTCTAGATTAGCTACTTAGGTAAGTAACTAGATGATCTAGAAAGCAATCTCCATGTGACAGTCAGAACAGAATCCCTGATGCAATTCCTTCTTATACAAAAGATCACTCATGGAAGCTATCTGCAGGTCCAGAGAAAGGCCCATTTGCCACCAGTAAATGAAGACTTTTATGATTTGTACACATTACTTATGTAGGTACCATGAATGTGAATCAGTTTCACATGGGCTAGTGATT
>NW_026847549.1:12378318-12407373 GCF_025583915.1 Anolis sagrei ordinatus
GATATCGCTTCGGAAATGCCAAAAATAACGAATTATTAACGAATTAACGAACGAAACCGCACAGGCCTAGTAGCTTCCTATGTAAAACACTTCCCCAAATATACAAAGGGGGATTGTGTAGAGAGTTTCCTCGCTAGTTTTGAGCGAGTGTGTGGAGACTTTAGGGTGCCTGAGGAAAAGAGAATGGCACACTTAAGACCATTGATCTGTGGGGAGCTGAGTGAAGTTTATGCTAACTTGCCAGCTCAAGAATGGTCTAACTACTCTGTGTTTAAAGAGAGAGTGAAGGTTCGGTTTGGTCTAACCCCAGAACAAAGCCGAAAGACCTTCAGAGAGATTAAGAGGAAGCCTGGGGAGACATTTTCCCAAGTAGGGGCTAGGATTGAAAAAGCTCTAGTACAATGGCTGGAGGGTAGTAAGGTGACCACCTTTGAGGCATTGAGACACCTGATCTGTCTGGAACAGTTCTATAAACTGGTTCCAGCACAGTTGATATGGTTCATGAAGGATAAGAAGATTCAGACAGTGGCCGAGTGTGCTTCAGTTTTGGACGGGATGGAGGGAGACTTTGAGATGGGTTCCCCATTGTTCAAGAAGCAGAAAGAGTGGGTCCCAAAGGGTAGAACTGACAAGGATGGTCAGGAAGCCCAGAAAGGGGACGCAAACTCTAAGTTTGTGCCACGTAGGATTGTGTGTTACCTCTGCAACCAAGAGGGACATGTTAAAGCCTCATGCCCGAAGCTATCTAAGGAGAGAGCTGGAAGCCCACCAAAATTTGTTAAAGTAGTAAAAAAGACTCAACCGCAAGCGGAAGAACCTACTCCTGAGGGAGAGCCCATCAAAATAATGAGGGTTTGGAGTATGGACCGTGGTGTGAGCAAAGAATACTTGGAAGAGGTCCAAGTTAATGACCAAAAGCTAATGGGACTGAGGGACACAGGCGCTGACGTGTCTTTGGTGCACCCTCATGTAGTTGAAAAAGAACAGATAGTGCCAGGAAAGAAGTGGACACTAAAAGGAATAACTGGTCCCAGCTTTGAGGTAGATGTGGCAGAAATCTCAGTCAAATACAAAGCTTTCTGTGGGAGATGGAGAGTAGGGATTCTGTCAGACTTGGAGGTCCCTGTGTTAATAGGGAACGATCTGTCAGAACATACGCTGAAGATCAATGCTGTGACTAGAAGCCAGGCAGAAAGAGCGGGAATTTCTGAGGAAGAAAAATTCACCTCAGAAATGGCTCCAGGCTCAGACTGTAACAACGCAGAAGAGTTCCCTGTAATGTTGCCATCTAGTCAGCCAGCTGAGTTCCTGAGGGAACAGCAACAGGCTGAAGATTTAAAGGGCCTGTGGGAATCAGTAGAAACTGAAGAGACTGAACCCACTGAAACCAAGCTAGTTATCTTCAAGAGTGTAGATAACAAGTTGTTCAGGATGGTCAGATATCAAAAGGGCCCAGGGCTGTATGAGGTAGTTACACAGCTAGTAATACCTCCAAAATACAGAGAAAAGATCCTGAAAATGGCCCATGACACCTCGTTTAGTGGTCATCTAGGTGTCAAAAAGACTAAGGATAGGGTGCAGAGCCGGTTCTTTTGGCCCCGAATGGGACAGGACATTGCCACCTACTGCAGATCCTGTCAGTCCTGTCAGTTTGTGGGCAAAGCAAAAGACAAAACCAAGGGACTGCTGCAACCTATTCCTGTTGTGTCGATTCCTTTCGAAAAAGTGGGGATAGATATTCTTGGTCCGATGTCACCTGTGACCAAGGATGGACATCGCTACATCCTCACAGCGGTGGACTTCGCGACCAGATACCCTGAGGCGATTCCCCTGAAGGAGATTGACACCAAGACTGTAACACACGCACTCCTGATGTTGTTTGCGCGTGTGGGGTTCCCTAAATCTATCGTGACGGATTTGGGAACATCTTTCATGTCCGTTTTAATGAAAGAGATGCTGCGTTCCTGTGGGATTCAACACGTGACGACGACTCCATACCATCCACAGTCGAATGGCCTGACGGAGAGGTTCAACGCGACGTTGAACCACATGCTGAAAACCTATGTACATCGCAACCCCAACGATTGGGACAGAAGAATTCAGCATTTCCTGTTTGCCTATCGTGAGGTACCACAAGAGAGTACCGGATACAGCCCGTTCCAACTGCTGTATGGCCGAACCCTGCGTGGACCTCTAGACATCGTGAGAGAGGCGTGGATCGGACGTGAGGAGATTCCTGAGAAGGACGTGGTCGAGTACATCGAAGACCTTCAGAGACATTTGACTTTGATCCGGGACTGTGCCGCTGAGAGCTTGTCAGCAGCTCAAAGTCGACAGAAGGACTATGCTGACTCTAAAGCTAGGCACAGAAGCTTTGCCGTCGGAGACAAAGTGTTGGTCTTAAAGCCCAGAGCCAAAAAGAAGTTAGACATGGCTTGGGAAGGACCATTTTCCGTTGTTTCTAAAGACTCTGAGGTGACTTACGTAGTCAAAGAAGATGGAGGAGATCAAAGGTGCAAGAAGCTGCACGTCAATAGACTTAAACCATATTTTCCTAGGACTAACTTTGTGATAAAACTTGTGCCAGAGTCTGGGGAGAATGTGACTCTGTGTAGAGGAGGAAGAGTGTACCCAGTTAGGTCTTTAGTAAATTTGGAGGGAAAATGTTTGTGTAATGATGAACAAGAACAGCAGGTGGAGCTGGTGCGTAAGGTCCAGAGAGTGTTATATGGAGATAGCACTGTCTCAGCTTCATCCTGGGGAGAAATATCTGAAGATAGTAATATGGGGTTCAAGTTAGCCATTGGTAATGTTAATTGGAGGGCCAAAGGGATAATTTGTGGCATTGGGTAAAAATAGGAAAAGGTTCAGCCCCTTTATATTTTCCATGCCGGGTTGTTCCCAGTTTAAATTGATGTGTACCAGCTAACCAAAAGTAAACCCCAGGGTAACTTTAGAAAGTTTCTTTGCTGATAATACAAGATAATTATTTGCAGCTTAAAACATTTAATTGCAGGTGGGAATAGTGTATTGATTATATACAGGTGTTGTTAAATGCATTATCAAGTATGATAGGATAATTGTACAGGTAATGGTATAGGTAATTGCATTATAGGATGTATTGTATGATGTAATGTATTGTGTATAACATGTTTTTCCATTGCAGGTTTGTATAAATGTACTAACTGTTCATTTACATTGCAGGATTGCTTATGTAACATGTATAGTGTAAATGTATTATATACAAATGTGATTTAATATGCAATGCAATGTTAGGTATGTTTAGGAATGTACAGTCTAGCCTGCTTAGATGCAAGATAATATAGGAATGCTTAGAATGTTTAATATTATAGAATGTTTAGATATGTTAGATAGCATGTAAGATAGGAAGGTAGACAGAATGCCCTTGCCTTAGTTTAGATTAGGTTAGTGGGTTAGTTAGGTGCAGGAAAAGGGAGTTAATTAAAAATTAGGTCTCTTCATGAGAAACCCTTTCTTGCAGCTTTAGATTAGAAATCTGAAATCTTACAGAAAGAACTTAAGGCAGGGAGGGATGTAGTGAAATCTACCTTTAAGGCGACCAGGCCGAAGCCTGAGTATCAGTGGCTGTCATCTTGAAAGACAGGCAGAAGCAGGAGGAGGAGTCAAGCCGACTCCTGATTGGTCAGAGCAATTAGGGGAGGAGTCGGTTGAGAGAGGGAAAGAGGCTGTCAGCTTTTGACAGGGGAGAAGTGTCTTGACATCAGACACAGAAGGAAGGGATTTTTAGGAGAGGAAGCTAAATAGGGTTCTGACAGAGAAGAAGAGTTTTTAAGTGAGCCTTAAGGATAGGGAATAAGGTTGAGACAAGGGCTAGGGTTTTACTGTGTTGAGAGGACCAGTAAAAGAGAGTTTTGTCTTCTTAGACTTAGGAGAAGTTTAAGAGAGCTTATTGCCCTGTGTGTGAGACAGATAGGAGTCTGTTCTCTAAGTGATACTGTTTCTAAGAATAGAACAGTGTGTTTAAGGCAACTCACAGTTTTAAAAGCTTTATTGTCAGTAGAACTAACTGTTTAACCCATCTAAGTCTCTACAACTAAATTACGCTTCTGTACCGCTCATTTTATGAGTTGATATTTGTTTAAAGATCAATAAACCTTTTCTAGTTCATTTTTAACTGGTGTCAGCTTCAGTCTGTCAATCTCCTCAGAACTAAGTCAAGTCAAAACAGAAACCCTTTTAAAGTCCAGTCAGCCAGTGAAGAAGTAATAGAAGAACAAAGGGCAAACACACCTTACCTACAACACATTCACACCTTTGGTTCCTCACACCAATAAAACTGAGGTGGTGGCAGTCATACCTACCAATAACATTGGTCATTGATATATTTAACCTATGGTCAGCCGCTAATTATTTTACAGTGGTGTCCAGCGACGAGTTATGTCACGTATAGTCTAAATTATATTACATTGGTGGCAGAGGTGGGATTGAAAAGTCTTCCCCCCTGCCAAAGTCAGAAAGGTCAACGCTAAATTTCGTTATAGACTGCAACTCAGGACAGCAGGATTCAAATCTCTGCTGAGCAATGGAAATCCACTGGGTGACCCTTGGCAAGACATACTATCATCCTCAGAAAATCCTTGATAGGTTCACCTTAGGGCCACCTTTACTCTGAAATGCTTTGAAGGCACACAGCTACAATATAGATGCATAGCTCAAGCTTATACATTTGTAACTATGATTGCAAATTTAGCTGTTATTTTTATAGGATGAGCTGTTAGGGAAATTTGAACAGGCACCACATCTCCATGGTTCGCCTGCATGTAAATATAGGTTTCCATATACATGTAGAGGTCATACGGAGGGCCCAGTCCATGATACAAAACATACCTTTTCCATGCTTAGTTCACCTTCCCCTCAATACCCACAACACGGCACACAAGATAGGAGAACAAGATGACAGTGAAACTATGCCATTTCCCTCCATTTGGTGAGACCATATCCACAAAGGCAGAAAAGTAACTAGAAAGTTACAGTTCCATCATCAATGAAGTAAAGCTATCCAACTGTAAATTACAACTGTGACATAACACAGTTACACCTATTGTAAAAATTAAATAGTTACAAGTAGATGGTAATTTGTTATCTCCCAAGCTTTGGGCAGAGAGAAATTGTACTGTTATAGTATTATGGACATAACGTAAGTCCCTGATCAGTTACACTGATTAAAGTATGTGCTCCTATTTTTGAGATGGTTCTATCCTTTCTGTAAAGTTTAAAAATATAATCTGATAAACTTCAGTATTGTAAAGAGAGATTTGAACATATACAACTAGACCATGATCAGTACAGGGTGGTGATCGTCCGTATGGAAGATCAGGCCAAAAGTGACACATTCCAGCTGTGCAGATTGTTACAAAGCTCAGCATATATGGAATTACCTACAAATTTTGGTGTATCCCCCAGATTTTTAAAGATTGGGTTAAGAAAATCTAGTATACTCACTGGAAGTCCCTGTGCATCATGGAGATAGCCAGCCATAGATTTGAGTGGAATTAGGGGTTTTTAATCAATGTAGACAAAATATTTAAAACAGCCTTGGTTGTTCTTTTAAGTGACTTAAATGTGTAGATCATTTCATACACTAGGAGCTCCCAGTGGCACAATGGGTTAAACCCAGAGGCGGCCCTAGGTAATTTTCAACAGTAGGCAAACAGTATTTTGGTGCAACCCCCCCCCCCCACCAATCACTGATATATATTTTCTGTTCGTCGTGGGAGTTCTGTGTGCCATATTTGGTTCAATTCCATCATTGGTGGAGTTCAGAATGCTCTTTGATTGTAGGTGAACTATACATCACAGTAACTACAACTCGCATATGTCAAGGTCTATTTTCCCCCAAGAGCACCTCAAGAGCGCCCCTGGGCAAAATACTATACTGCAAATGCTTACTTTGCGTAATGGGTTGAGCCGCCCTGTTAAACCCTTGTGCTGGCAGGACTGAAGACGACAGGTCGCAGGTTCAAATCCAGAGAGCATAGATAAGCTCCCTCTATCAGCTCCAGGTCTTCATGTGGGGACATGAGAGAAGCCTCCCACAAGGATGGTAAAACACAAAAAATCTAGGTATTCCTGGGAAATGTCCTTGCAGATGGCCAATTCTCTCATACCAGAAGCAATTTGCAGTCTCCCATGACACTACTGGTACAAAAAAAAATGATACACTGAAATATAGAGGTGAGAGGCCTTTCTTTATTTAGAATTTTGAAAATGGAGGGATGGGGATTCTGTTGCAACTACGCTAACATTTACAGTAGGTCAGAGCAGAAGAAGATTATGGCAATACATTCAGTCAATTATTGCTTGCAGCCCAAATTGTCAAGACCTGTTATTCACAAAAATGATTACTGGAGAAATCTTACAAAACTCAAGATACAATGTGAAACAGGGAGCTACACACCCAGAGCAGCTTTCTCTTATTGGGAGACTCCAATATTAAATGGTTTACAGTAAGAAACGTATATGCTTCTATATTGAAAGGAGCTTGGAGTAGTTCTTCTTTCATTTTCTGGCCTAAATTCTATTGTTAGTGATGACCAAACTAGAGCCATTGAATCAATTGGATTTACTTAGGTTTTGTTACATCATGAAAGACATAGCTCACTGGAAAATATGCTGCTGATCAGTAAAGCGGAAGACAATAGGAAAAAAGGAAGACCACATTGCAAATGAATTGACTTCATCATGGAAGCCATAACCTTGAGTTTCCATGACCTGAACAAGGTTCTAGTCAGCTCTCCAAAGCCTCTTATTCCTATGATTGCCATAAGTCAAAGCCGACTTGATTGTAAATGACAGCAATATGTTTCAATAATATATAGAATCACTCAACTCTAGCTGGGAATAACCAAAGGGATACTGCCCATTGTCTGCAGATACTTTTGAAATTCTTTAGCTGGATCTCATCCTGTACACTGATTGTGATAGCTTTTTTTGCCAACGTAAAAATCTGTCTGATGAATTCCACAATACAAAATGGCAGACGTTGCCATGACATTTTGTATGTAATGCAACTGAATTCCTTCTTGCTGATTCTGAGGGTGACAGCTGCCAACGAAGCCTTGTTATTTTTCTAAACCTTGTGACAGTGGGCAGAAGAGGTTAGGAGAGGTAAGAGTGACTTAAAGGAGAGGTGGCTGTAGAACTACTCATGAAAATTGTTTTGGGGGGCTTGAGATTCTGAATATTTATCTGCGTTTAGATCAATATCTCTCAGTCTGTCTTCAAAAGTATGGAATGTTGTCAATGCTGGAGTGTGAGGCTGCATCAGACACTACTGGACCTGCATATATTCTTTCACTCTCAGTTATAATAAACAATTGAACTCCAAGGGATCCTTTGAATCACAGTTTGTAGTATCATATAGCATCTGTAGGTTACTTGGGTGTATACCTAGCCTGGAGCAACCCAGGATCCAACATGTACTTGAGATATCCAGACAAGAGTTTAGATTGGGTTGTTGTAGACTTTTTCAGGCTATATCGCCATGTTCTAGAGGCATTCTCTCCTGGCGTCTCGCCTGCATCTAGGGAAAGAATCCTTAGAGGTTGAGACCTCACAATTTCTGTTGGACACCTGCCATAGATGCAGGTGAAACATCAGGATAGAATGCTTCTGGAACATGGCCATAGAGTCTGGAAAAACACACAACAACCCAATGAAATAAATGTGTCCAAGCAGAGCAAATCTGGTCTGAATCCTCATTAGCCAGTCAAAACTTAAACCTTCACTTTGGGAAGGAGGTTTCCAAAGGCAGACTACCATCAAATCCAAGGGGAATTCCTCCCTGCCAGCAGAGAGATATATATATTGTCGAAGGCTTTCATGGCCGGAATCACTGGGTTGTTGTAGGTTTTTTCGGTCTATATGGCCATGTTCTAGAGGCATTCTCTCCTGACATTTCATCTGCATCTATGGCAAGCATCCTCAGAGTTAGTGAGGTCTGTTGGAACTAGGAAAATGGGTTTATATATCTGTGGAATGACCAGCGTGGGACAAAGAACCCTTGTCTGCTGGAGCTAGGTGTGAATGTTTCAACTGACCACCTTGATTAGCATTTGATGGCCTGGCGGTTTTTTGGTGTGGCTACACCGAAAATCTACAACAACCCAGTGATTCCGGCCATGAAAGCCTTCAACAAGAGTTTAGATGGTACAGTCCTTGCCAGGTCACCCTCCTGTTCTCTGTGTCTTCACTGCCAGATCATTGCTGATCATGGAGGAATGTCTGTCTGGGTAAGGATCAGCTGAAAGGGACCTGATCCAGCCACAGATATTCCAGAGTCTCCTGTAAACTCTGGAGTCTCCCCCAACGGTACCTAAAAGGGAGCAAAACTAGGTTAATGGCAAAAAAATATGCATCTATGAGACATTCCTGTGCATCATAGAGACAGCAAGTAGTGTGTTCAAGGTGAGTTATGTTATGAGTGTAGACAAACCCATAGGTATATCATTGAGAAGTGGCAATGTTTGACAAGAGGAAGAGATCTTTGCCCATGCCAAATAGGGAAATGTAAAATAAATGTTTATGGGAGTCTTTTCTCTTATTCAAAAAATCATGAATGGATGCATCTCTACATCATACAATCCTGACATTCAGATTGTTATTAAGGTAGTTTAAACACAAAACAGAAAACCAACACTGAGCAATAATAACATGTAAAGGTATCAATATCCTAAGACTGTTATTATCATCTCAACTTCATTAAAATTCGTAAATTAAAAAGAAGTCTCTATCCCTCTTCCCCCCCCCCCCCCACCCTCTATATATATGAAAATTGTGTTTATTTTTGGTTTGCTGGCAGTTGCAAAAGGCATTGAAACAGGGATGGAAATCACATAGTTCACAGATTAAATTGAATGTACCCATTTTTCTCCCCTGGATATCCAAAAGCTAGGAACGATGTCCATTTGGACACACTGTAAAATGCCTTGTAAATAGCTCAATCAAACATAGCAGCAGCTTTGAAAGATATAGATCAGGGCATGACTGAAAATAAAACTGCAAATATCATAATGTCTTTATGAAATGATCATATTTGGAATAATATGTAATGTTCCCGTTTTTCCATTGTTTAAAGGATATTATAGAATAGGGATTAGGCATAAATGTATATGGAGGTAGAGAAGACTGGGATATAAAAGTTTAAATAATAAATAAATATTGCTGAGTGTGTGTGTGGGGGGGGAGGGGCAAACAAAACTCCAAAACTTATTTTCTGTGGCTTTTTAACTGAGACAAATAACAACTACATGGTACTAATGAAAAATGCTAATAATAATCATCATAATAATCATAATCATAATCATAATCATAATATATTCCGCCCTATCTCACTAAAGGGACTCAGGGCAGATCACAGTGCACATACGCGGCAAACATTCAATGTCATTTGGACAGACAGGACAGAACTGACAGGAGGTATGTTGTGTTGACGTCCAGCTTTTCGGTGCCTTTGGAGGTTGTGCTCAAATCCAGCCACAGAGGGGTGTTGTCGTTCTATCCTCTATGACGAAGAGCCATCAGGACTTCCTCCTTGGTCACCAGCATTTTCTGTTTTTTTCTTTTATGGTGTCGTAAAATACCCCCCCCCCCCAACCACACACACTTTTTAGTGGTACCTAATTTCTTTACTCACAGCTCTAAGCTGTTTTTGAACTGCTTAGGTAAACAGTGAGCTGGGCTGATAGTCGGGTGCTCACTTCAACCCAGGCTTCGAACTAGCAACCTTTTGGTTGGTAGATCTTAATGCTGCTGGTGGTGATTTACCAGCTGTGCTATAGCCCAGCTCTCATAATTTTGTAAGTGGGAGGACATATGGCTAGGGGAAAAACACCCACTGTCACTAGTCTTGTGGGGAGTGGTGGTATTACTCACTAAACTAAAGGACAAATATGGAAGTTTCTGATAAAGGAAAATATCAAAAGAGTTCCAAAAGAAGGCAGAAGATTATTTGTAAGAATAGTTTGATCTTCTGGAATGGATAGAGAGTGATAGCATAAATCTTTATGCTTTGAGTGACACACTGAGGCCGGTATGCTATTAATGGTATGTTCAGATATAAATCAGCCTTATTTCCATGTTTGTCTCCTTTTTCATTTGATGAGTAAGCTGATATTCCCTCCCTCCTTCTGTTCTGATATCCAGATCCATTGTAGAGAATATACCTTTCTATGGCTTTTGCAAGTCCTGTTGAAAACAGTTGGGAATTGTAGATGTTTTTGGTCATTTCCCCAAAGACAGATGTTATAGCTTGATTCACATGTAAACCTATTACATTGTATAGGACTATACAGGCTGTGGCTTCATTGAATGATGCAGTCTTTGTGCTGAATGGCTATGTTGTGCAATGGAATCTATCACAGAACATACAAATTATTACTGTCAATTTCAGCAGGAGTGGACATTCTACATCAGAAAAAAAATGTCCAACCATTCCCCTGGAGAATTCACACATAAGCTAGACACCAACAGGATTTGGACTGATATATTCTTATTGTCATGCTCTTATTGTCTTGGGAAGAGGGGAGACAAAATAATGGACACCAGTTGGAACCGGAAAAGAATGGCAGTCCTAACATGTCATTGAAAGGAGCAAATCCTGGTCCAACCCAGGGAACACAGACACTTTTGAAAGACATAAATTAATGTGCTGAGCACATAGATTGGGCAATGCCTACACCACTTTAAATACAAGATTCTAAGCCAACAAGGTCTCCTGGGATGATCAACTGGTGGTCATAAGTTATGTTGCTGAAGACAATAGAGCTCAAATTTCTGGACAAGATTGTCTGGCATCCCTGTCTTTCTGGACAAGTTGGCATATGCCTTCAGACTATTATTTCTGATAACTCTTCTCTAAGTTTTGGATCAAGATCAGGACAGCATTTTCATTTGAAATTTGAACTAAATGGACAACGCTTCTACTTGTAACACTATAGAAACTTCAGGTTTTATTTATTTATTTATTTATTTATTTATTTTATTTATTTGATACACTTGTATACCGCTAATATCTCAGCCTAGAACGGCGACTCATTGCGGTTTACAGCAGTTAAAACAATCTACAATTTGAAAACATATACACATATAATAACAACAGGTTTGGCTTGGCTTTCCACTGCTGGTTCCTGTTCATTATAAGTGTGTTCAACAGAATATTTAGGATGGTCCACAAATATGACTGTCCTCAGCTTCTTCTGGCTCCTAGAACAGGAATCGGATTTCTACAAACATAGGTCCACACTTCAATGGGGTTGTGCTTGACAGTTCAGCTCCTGACAGGTACATGTGTTGTCATCACGATCATCTCACTCACTGAGTTCCTTTTCATTAAACATCCTTGTAGCTGAACTGTTGCGAATCTTGACAGTCATGACCTTGCGCCTGTACTTTCGCCATGAGCCATAACAAATGCCATTACTCAATAGCTGTCAAAGACCCAAACATTTCCTGGCAGTGATGTTGCCTTGGTCTTCTAGGTGACATTTTCTAAGAGGTTGACAAGTGAGAGACAGGATTTGTGATGGTTTGTATGTATATCTATGTGTGCTATTCTGCATGCATTCATGCTCCAGGTGCTAGCTATACAGGCTCGCCTGACACTACATTTCTTTCCACAAGACACTTCCTCTGCCTTTGCATGCCTGTCATTTCATTTGCAAAGATGCATTTCATATGCACAAATTGATTGCTATTTTCCTAGCTGCTGTGTTTCCATCAGAAAGTGATAAATGTCATTTAGTCAGTTGCAGGCTGTTTGCGATTCAGTGCATGAGGGGTGCTTGGCCTAAGTAAGGATGTAATTGATTTATAAACATGTTGTCATCTAGTGCTGCCGAGACCCTTTCCCTTCAGATGACACCTCTTATGCAATTCCTCGTAACAATGGATGATTGATGAGCATCTCTTGCGACATGAGTTCCATTGTATCTTTTCATTGTCTGTTTCATTGGCCACTTTCATTAAGCTATAAGCTTTAGTCAGCACGTGACTCAATGAGCATATTCATTGATTAACCAAGGAGGGAGGGAGGAGCTTTAAGAGTCCATCTCTATTTTCTAAAGAAGAGGGGGAGAAATTATGTGTGGAATTGGATTTTGAAGCCCTGCATAGACAACAAACATAGGCAGCAGCAGAGGTGGCAGTAAGCCCTGGCTGCCAGAGACAAAGAAGTAGACTTGTGCATTCGGGACTTACCTTGATCCGTTTCATGTTCAGCTTTCAGTGGGGGGGGGGCCGTTCTGGTTTTGCCTGAACCTCCAAAATCAGGAGGTCAGATATTTGGTTTTTTTGTTTTGTTTTGTTTTCATGTTAATTACTTTGAGGATGGGGACAGGATTTCACCCATTGGCCCAAAGTGCCCAAGACCTATGGGTCCAGGTTTTGGGCCTATGTACCTGGGCCCGGCAGGGCATGCAGCCGGGCACCGAGTAAGGATCGCTCCTTACTCGGTGCCAAGCACCTTACTCGGTGCTTGGCTGCAGGCCTTGCCAGGTCCAGGTGCATAGACCCAGAGCCTGCGCTCATAGCCCAAAGTGCCTGGGTCTACGGGTGCAGACTTTGAGCCTATGCATCTGGGCATGGCAGGGCCTGCAGATGAGAGCCGAGTAAGGCGCCATACAATCTAGACCTGCCTGCCTTTCTTACCAATTGCATTTTTGTTTCAGGAGTGCCTTTTTGCTTCATGTCATCAAAATGGATGGAACAAAACAGAAACATGAATGAAACGAATGGGACAAATTTCTGGCTCATGACTACAAGGCAGATACTTTTGCTTCATTCATTTCCTCAGCAAAAGCTGATTGCTGCCCCATGAATCTCAGCTTCTTCAGAGACATGCCAATTAACCTGAAATCCTTTCCTGTCTTCACCAAAATAACCAAGCAACATTTCCAAAACCAGATCAACCTTCTCAGCTCCCTCTTTTTGTTCCCCTGCTCCTGCTTATACATTTCACCATAACAAAACAAAGGTAAAGAAGACACAGGAGGTTACTATTGGATTTGGTTACCTAGAATCATAGAATCATAGAATCAAAGAGTTGGAAGAAACCTCATGGGCCATCCAGTCCAACCCCATTCCGCCAAGAAGCAGGAATATTGCATTCAAATCACCTCTGACAGATGGCCATCCAGCCTCTGTTTAAAAGCTTCCAAAGAAGGAGCCTCCAACACACTCCGGGGCAGAGAGTTCCACTGCTGAATGGCTCTCACAGTCAGGAAGTTCTTCCTCATGTTCAGATGGAATTTCCTCTCTTGTAGTTTGAAGCCATTTTTCCGCATCCTAGTCTCCAAGGAAGCAGAAAACAAGCTTGCTCCCTCCTCCCTGTGGCTTCCTCTCACATATTTGTACATGGCTATCATATCCCATAGTAGTGGATTTACCTATATTAAAGTATTATGGACTTTATATAAGAGACCAACCATTCTGTTCTAAGCTAGTATTTTTCTCTTCTGCTTCAGGACCTCTTGTGTAATCCAGACACGATGGCTTTTGGGGTAGCTTCCATAGATGGAGTTTTCACCTCAGCTATATAATATCCACATTTCTCCTTTGCCTCTGAAAATGGGAGCATTTTCTCATCTGAAGCTCAAAAATAATGGATATTTCCAAGGGGTATAGCAACACATCAATCTTGAATTAAATTTCTGAAAGACTAGGCATGTAACAAATTATGTCTAAATGGAACAGCACCTGTCTGGGAAACACATGGAATGGTAACTATGGGGGCTTGAAGGTATAACAATACAGATGGAAGAAAATGAATCATAAATGTGTCTAAATGGGCACATCTGGTACAGTTTAATCTTCTGCGCTAAGAACTGTGACTAAAGAAAATGTCAACCCAATCTTCACAAAAGTTGGGTAGGTCTAGTTCTAGGATCATCTGTCTTTGGCATGGAGTTTAAAGGGTTAATCTCTGATCCCATTCCAAATTTTGAAACCTGCAAATTAGGTTGTATACAGAAATGACAATTTTTACATAAATCAATTGAATTCAAACAGGCAGGGTAGACATGATTAACTTCAATCTCATTGACTTCTTGGGGCCCATCCAGACAGGATCTTTACTGTGGGAACTCCGGCAATAAAGGAGGGGCTGTCCAAACAACAATCTGGGCAGTCCCAAATTAATTTGCCACAAACCATGAAAACCCTGGTTTGTCGTGAATTAATTTGGTAGTGGATTTATTCTGTGTCTTCTTGGAAGGTGTGGGATAAATCCACTATTTCCAGGTCTGGACTGTAGAATAAGCCCAGTAAACTGTGGGAATATACACTCTGCTCCTTCCAAGCCCCTTAGAAAACTAATAAAAACTTACATGCCCTCCATTAGAAGCCTTGGCCGGCTTTCCTGGCACATAGAAATGATGTGCCAGGAGAGCGGGGGGAGGGAGGGAGGAAGGAGGAAAATTGCATTATTTCTACATGCCGGGAGAGCAGGCCAAGGCTTCTAATGGAGGGCACATAAGTTTTATTAGTATTATAAGGGGTCTGGAGGCTTGAGGGGAGCCCCCACAGTTTACTGGGCTTGTTCTATAGTCCAGACCTGGAAATAGTGGATTTATCCTGCACCTTCCAAGAAGGTGGAGCGGGGAGGACCTCCACACATTCTCTTGGGCTAGTCCTGAGAGAACGTCTGGACACCCACCCCACTTTCTGGAGTGGGTGAGTGTGGACAGGTCCTCAGAAACTTCCACTTTTTTAAAAAAACATGGATGCTTCTGGGATAAAGGCCTGTCTGGATCCGGCCACAGGGTCATATTATGATTAAGCTTGAATTTAACTCATGGGTGTGCATACAAACATTGGTATCGTGCTTCAAGTCTGGATCAATTCCAAATTTAGGTCTAGATCAGTGCTTCTCAACCTTCCCAATGCTGCGACCCCTTAATACAGTTCCTCATGTTATGGTGACTCCCAACCACAACATTATGTTTGTTCCTACTTCATAACTGTAATTTTGCTACTGTTAGGAATCGTGATGTAAATTTCTAATGTGCATGATGCATTTTCATTCACTGGATCTAACTTGGCACAAATACCTGATACGCCCAAATATGAATACTGGTGGGGCTGGATGGATTTATTTTGTCATTTGGCAGTCGTAGTTGCTGGGATTTATAGTTCACCTATAAATAAAGAGCATTCTGAACTTCACCGATGATGGAACTGAACCAAACTTGACACACAGAACTCCCAAGACAAACAGAAAATACTGGAAGAGTCTGGTGGACATTAATCTTGAGTTTTGGAGCTGTAGTTCACCTACATCCAGAGAGCACTGTGGACTCAAACAATGATGGATCTGGACCAAACAAATACTCAATATGCCCAAATGTATACACTGGTGGAATTTGGGGAAAATAGACTTGGCTTTTGGGAATTGTAGTTTCTGGGAGTTTTCGTTCACCTACAATCAAAGAGCATTCTGAACTTCACCAATGACAGAATTGAGTCAAACTTTCCACACAGAACCCCCATGACCAACAGAAAATACTGTGTTTTCCGATGGTCTTTGGAGACCCCTCTGACCCCCCCCCTGACCCCTCTAGGGGTCCCGACCCCCAGGTTGAGAAACGCTGGTCTAGATGATGGGGGGAGGTTTAGAAGGTTTGTGAAAAAAAACACATTGTTATTTCAGAACATTTAACTCATTTAGTAGCCCCCTTTCCCCCCTCCCAAATCACCAAAATGCAGCTTATTTTTTGGAAAAAAAAATAGTTTGGGGCTCAGGTGGGGCTTTAGAAACCATGTAACAATCTCTGGGACCAAAGTTTTGATTTTTTTTTTTCAGGGATGTTTTGGTTTGTCTTCCTCTTCTTTTAGCACTGTGCACACAAAGGCTTGGTCTGTCTTTGCTAAATGGTGATTTTTAAAAACTTATTTGGCTGATTGGGTTTTGTATGACTTTCTCCTTTTAATCACCCACTCTTGAAAGGATGACAAGAAAGCAACTGTTAAGGGTAGCAGAGAGACAGGGAGGGAATTTTCATGAATTCTTTCCTCCCTTATCTCTGATTCTTGTAATTATAACACAATTAGAGTGGGTGGTGATGAGCAGAGGAACAAAAGAGAATTGGCAGAGTATCTTCCCCATCTCACTGCTGCCATGTGCTCTGTGCTCTGTTCCCAACAGGCATTCAAGAGAAAGGAGGGAAGAAAGGAAGGCAAGGTGGATGGGTGAGAGTTCAGGATGAGAACAGATTTATTATTGAAGCAGAATTTGGAATCAATCTGGACAGGGAATGAGTTAGAATGTCAGTTCAGATCAATTTCGATATACAGTAAGACCACTGTATCCATGGTGGATGCATTGTTAGCTGGACTGTGGTTATCTGAAACTGTGGATGTGACAAACACCATTACATTACCTGACTTTTAGTCTAATCATGCGACAGAAATGAAATGGAAGACCTAGAGATCCCTCACTAATATTTATTTATATTTTATTTATTTACAGTTCTTATATTCCGCCCTTCTCACCCCGCAGGGGACTCAGGGCGGATTACAGTAAACACATATATGGCAAACATTCAATGCCAGTTTGACAAACAACATTTAAGAGACAAATACACCGAGGCTATTTAACTTTTTTCTGGCCGCCAGGGGAGCTGCTGCTTTTCATCGTCCATCAACGACACCGATGAAGTTCTTCCGCATTCCACATTCCCCGGAGTCTTTTTTCTTTATGGCCTCATAAATTAGTTAAATTTAGCCTCCAACACAAGGTGGTACCTTATTTTCCTACTTGACAGATGCAACTGTCTTTCGGGTTGCAAAGGTCGACAACAGGCTACACAATTGGTTGGAAACCCACTCCAACCCGGGCTGGCTTCGAACTCATGACCTTTTGGTCAGAGTGAGCTTAATGCAGCTGACACTCAGCCAGCTGCGCCACAATCTCGGTTGCCAGGTCTTCCAACTCAACTCCATAAAAACTTCCAGGAGATGGAAATCATAACTCACCTGGGGAACCTAGCAAATTCCTAGATGCATCATTCTTCCCCAGGTGCAGGTAAAAAAATATATGTGGATACGTAGGAGTCTTATTTTGCATGACATATCAGACAAAAATATCCACTTCTGTAAAGGAACTTATATTTGTATAAGAAACAAACATAGACAAGATCTGTTGCCCACAAACATAGACAAGATTTTGCCTGAAGTCTGTAATATAAGGACCAGTTTAGAGAGATGCTCTTTGCCAAAAGGCTAGCCACCTATGCCATTTAGCACCATGGGCATTGTAGTACAATTCCTGTATAAGTGCCATGATTGCTATTTTGTCTTTATTATTCTTTGATTCTCAGGTAAAGGCTCTTTTATCCTAGCAGATATGCAGGAAATGTTTGTTCAAAATTTAAGGGCTCCTGTTTTGGTATGTTGTCTTATTTTTATTCTATACTTTTAACATTTTTAATAATTGTGTTAATTTTGAAGAAAAATTAATTACATTTAAATCTTGATTTCTCATGGGTTTTTAAAGCTATGGTGATTTTATTTGTGTTTCTTTTCATGTGTGACCAACTTGGGCCTCAGTCTTGGGTAAATGATAATAGAAGATGAATAGCTATCTAGCTAGCTAGAGAGTTTGGTGGGGTTGATCTTTAGGGAGAGGTATTTAGAATTCTAGAAATGTCATAATCTTCCTGGGGAGTTCTTCTTCCTCAAAAGATGAAAAATAGTATCTGACTTATGGTATCCGAGTCCTTCTCTAGCAATTCTGACTGATGGTCAGTGAAGTCATCCATTCATTCAGCAAGAAATGAAGCTGGGGGATACACTACCAAGCCCTCATGAGAGAAAATAACTTTGGTGTTTGATGCAGACCTTTAAATACTATAGGATATATGGGCATGGTAGCTGAGCTGATTGTTGTTAAAACCCCACTGCTTAGTGTAATAAAAGTGGACAGACCAGTGCTGCTACGAATTGTAATAATCACACACAAGATAGAGGACAAAGGACAAATGACAAGGTCTGGCCCAAGGCAAGATCATGAGGGAATCAGAGCACCCACATCCTCACACACACAACGCCAGACAGTGGAAAGCTACCACTGTATTTTTATATTTTGCCTTTGCTGCCTCTTATTATTTATTAAAGATTTATGTGGCTGCCACCAATTTTTTTACTTTAGTAGGCCATCTCCTTCAACTGGAATGTTCAAAAAGCCACATGAAGATTTCAGTGAAAATGAAACAGGAAAATGTTGTTTAGTTTACAGAGTCATTTATGAGTAATGGTTTCAAATAACTTGTCAGGCTTTGCTTCTTACAGAGGATGGTACTTATATCTTGAGTTTCTTAAAACAAAGTTATACAAACAGACATCCAAACAGGATCTTTTAAACCTTTTGAATCTCCCTTCCTCTCACAGCACTCTAATCACTATAGAGGCCTGTTAACTATTATCCTCAAAGAGGTATTTTTCATATAACAAGCAATTCCCAAATCTTTTTTCCTTCCCTTCAAAACTCCTGTCTGTCTTCTTCCACACCAAACTCCTAACTGACATAAAATGGCTGCCTAAGGTCCTTCCCTTTTCCTCTGGCTCTGCCCATCTCAAGTTACTAAGCTTTTCCCTCCAATTTCTTCAGCCAATTGGTCTGGCCTTCTGACTATGAGGCTGCCTGTTTTCTCCTCCCCTCAGCTGAGCCTGGTTTCTGCCTTTTACACCAACCTTTTAAGGTAGACCAATCTATCATACTTAGCAATTGAGAGGACACTTTCAGTTCACCTCCTGACAACCTGATGACAACCTCAACTTGCTGTGGAAAACTTGGATTTATGACCCTCAGACTGCTTACTGACTGCTTTACTTGGACTCTGTTCTGATTTTACAGATTCTTGACTTCAAACTATTTGTTATTAGATACCTTTGGTGCTTTGACTTCTAGACTTAATTCTGGCTGAGTGTTAAGAGCAGGACAAGAGGGCCTCTGTACTTTGATGGTTTAAGTGTTGAACTCTGAGTTTTCATGGCCAAGGGGGTTAAATACCCCCTTGGCCATGAAAATCCACCAGGTGACCCTGGTCAAGTCACACACTTTAAACCTAAGAAAACCCCCTTAAAAATTCGCCTGAGAGTCACTATAAATCCAAAATGACTTGAACGTGCACAACAATAACTTAGAATTCTAAGGTAGAATGCTTTAACATCTTTCTGAAGCACAAACATAAAGTCCCACATAAACAAAATGCACATGGTGAATTTAAAGTTGAAAGTGAAAAATAATTTTTGTTGTTGTTGTTAAGGTGTCTAATCCAAGAAACAGACATCAAAATGCTATATACAATGCCCAAGCAGTTTATATTGGGAGAAAAAATGGGTCTTAAGTAAAAGTGAAATAGATCTGGATTTTGTTACAGGAGAGAAAACCGTAGGAGATATCATTCCATGATATTTCACTGCCTTTGTTTTGGGATTCCCTGCAATGATTCTAATGTGTAGGAAAAGAAAGATACATATATATTTTTAAAAACCCTCTGGGTTAGCATTTTTGCAGGGTTTAAACATTTGTTTAGAGAGCATAATGCCCTTCTCTTCTTTTGTATGATACTTTCTAAGCAGACGAGATCCTCTTTGAAGTAAAAAAAAGATCATTTTATTTTATTTTATAAAAGAGTCAAAATAGAGTTCTAAGTGTGGTGTGAAAGAGAAGCATAGTATGAAAAGGATCCAGCAGCTTTCTTACTGTTAATTTAATATCTCTTTCAAGGCAGACTTTAAGAAGTTTTTGCTTTTAAATGGAAGAAGGGGGGCAGCCTAAAGTCTAGTTTGTATTACACAGGTTCTTTAACAATAGGATACCTTTCTCAGGAAGTGAAAAGCCTGCTATATGAAATTAAATTTGCACACAAATCACTTCAGACCTATACACATTCTCCATCCTTTGCCAGACATTGGCATTCGTCTTTTGTTCCTGATTATGCCTTCATTGGTAAATGATGTGAGACATAATGAATGGTAATGAACCCTAGATTTGTTAACTCAGGATGACTGCAGGAAATATACTACTCTGCTGTAACACCTCCAACAGCTTCTGGTACATTTCTAGCCAGAGTTCAAAGTGGTGGCTGTGACCCATCAACTTATCTGAAGGACCATAACTCACTATGTAGGCCTTCCCAACCTCTTTGGAGAGGCCCTCTTCTTGGTCCCCTCACCTTTCCAGGCATGGAGGGTGAATGCAAGGGAGAGGGCCTTTTTGGTGTCTGTTCCCAGTACTTTGAATTCCCTTCCTAATGTCATTCAGATTGCTCCTGCCTTGTTTTCTTTCTTTTAGTAACTTTCCTGTTCCAGCAGGCTTTCATATCATGTTATTGAACAATTCTTAATGTTTAAAATTATATAGATTCTTTAATTCTGTAAGATAGTGGTTTGTTTTGTATGCTAGATTATGACCAAGGTTCGAATCCCCATGCAGCCATGGCTACCCACTGGGTGGCCTTAGACAAGTCATTCTCTCTCTCAGAGGACTCTTTGATTCCATAACACCGGGTCATGGTAATTGAAGTTATGTCAAACTGTATGTGCTTTTTGAGTGATGAGACAAAACATCAAAAAATTACTTTCTTGGACTATAATAAAGAATAAAAACCTTTATTTATATCCCGCCCCATCTCCCCAAGGAGATAAAGCCACTTGGGCCTTTTGGATTTGTAGTGTGAGATGTGTACCTATCACATTTAATTTGGCAGCCTCATGTGTTCAACCACCTTCAACTTGTGTTATTGCCTACAGGAGAATTGTGCTTCTAGGACCACTGTTCTTTTGGGATTCAAATCATGGGCAAGATCCTATTTGTTGTTGTTTATTCATTCAGTCGCTTCTAACTTTTTGTGACCTCCTGGACAAGCCCACACCAGAGCTCCCTGTTGGCTGTTGCCACCCACAGCTCCTTCCAAGTCAAGCCAGTCACTTCAAGGATATCATCCATCCATCTTGCCCTTGGTCGTCCCCTCCCATAAAATAATGATTTTATCTTCAGTCCATTCTTTCATAATAACTGGAAAACTCTAGTTCAGGGGATTCTACTTAACATCTCTAGCAGAGAATTCTAAGTGTTGTTTGTTTATTCGTTTGGTCACTTCCGACTCTTCATAACCTCAGAGTTCTCTGTCAGCTGTTCCTACCCCCATCTCCTTCAAAGTCAAACCGTCCAGTAAGAACTTGGAATATCTGAGTCTACATTGCCATATTCGTTGTTTATTCGTTTAGTCGCTTCTGACTCTTTGTGACCTCATGGACTAGCCCATGCCAGAGCTTCCTGTCGGACATCACCACCCCCAGCACCTTCAAAGTCAAGCCAGTCAATTCAAGGATACCATCCATCCATCTTGCCCTTGGTTGGCCCCTCTTCCTTTTTCCTTCCATTTTTCCCAGCATCATTGCCTTCTCTAAGCTTTCCTTTTTTCTCATTATGTGACGAAAGTACTTCATCTTTGCCTCTAATATCCTTCCCTCTAATGAGCAGTTCGGCTTTATTTCCTGAAGTATGGACTGGTTGGATCTTCTTGCAGCCCAAGGCACTGTCAGAATTTTTCTCCAACACCACATTTCAAAAGTGTCTATCTACCTTCACTCAGCCTTCCTTACAGTCCAGCTCTCACATCCATAGATTACTACAGGGAATACCATTGATTTAACTATGCAGATATTCTCTGTCAGTGTCTCTACTCTTCACTATTTTATCAAGATTGGTCATTGCTCTCCTCCCAAAAAGTAAACATCTTCTGATTTTCTGGCCACAGTCTGCATCTGCAGTAATCTTTGCACCTAGAAATACAAAGTCTGTCACTGCCTCCATGTTTTCTTCCTCTATTTGTTAGTTATAAATCAGTCTGGTTACCATAATCTTGGTTTTTTATGTTTAAGTGCAACCCAGCTTTTGCACTTTCTTCTTTCATCTTGGTTATAAGACTCCCCAGTTCCTCCTCGTTTTCAGCCATCAAAGTGGTATCATTTGCACATCTAATGTTGTTAATGTTTCATCCTGTATCTTGCTTTATAAAATATAAACTTACGCACTCACAGGCCTGAATCCTGTTGCTAATTCTAATTAGATAGTCCCATTGATAGGGCCATGTGAAATAGTTTCAATTATAGAGTTCCAACTGAACACATCCTTTGCATGCCAGGCCAAAAAAGTATAATTCCATGTGTGTGGGAATTTATATAGGCGTATGGCACCAACAGGGATCTATCCATAAGAAAAGATTAATTTGTGAGTACAGATGATTGCATCAATCTTCTTTATGTTGAGAAGAAAAGCTCCAATTATGTCCATATGTCTTCCAGAACATTAGTTAAAGACAGCACTTAATGAGTTATTTCAAAGTTGGATAGGGTTAGGCCAAGAGATTATACAATAATTGTATTTAAATATTAGGAAGAAAATAATATTGAAGATGGAGCAGGCTTGTTTTCTGTTGCTCTGGAGACCAGGACATGAAGCAATTGACTGAAATTTCAGGAAAAGAGATTTCACTTAAACATTAGGAAGAACTTCTTGCTGGTAAGAACTATTTGATGGTGGAATAAGCTGCCTTGGAGTATTTTGGAGTCTCTTTCTCTGGAGATTATTCAAGAGAGGCTGGATTGTCATCTGTTTTGCATACTTTGATGGCGTATTGCTGTATGGCAAAATTGTGTTCAACTGGATGGCCCTTATGGTTCCTTCAAGCTCTATGACTCTATGTTCTAAATGTCAAAAGCATTCCTTTTTAGAATGAGCTGTCATTTGATATAGGGTCGGTCTTAGAAGAAGCTAGAAGATGCATTTCTTACAACTCCATTTATGTCTTTCCTCTCTTTGGCTTTTCCCTTAAAGTATATAAAGTTTTAGAGATTTCATTTCCTCCCTGTTACTGAGACCACCTATGAAGTTCCTAACTATTCTGTCATTGTGTCATATAATTATGGCTTTCCTCAATATATCATGGTGTTAGCAGTTTCACCTGTTCACACATCTCACTCTCCCACCGGCATCTTGGCAACCTCACAGCAACAAGGAGTTCTGTGTTCTGATCCTAAATTAGCCTGATCTAAATGCCTTTTTGCCACTGAACCATTTGGAATCCCTTCCTACACACTTTGCAGGTAATCTCTTGCCAAATATCACTGCACATAAACCCCAGCTGAAGTCTCTCTGACTCAGAGACTTTCCATGGAAAGAAAGTAAGTTATTATAGAGTCGTCCCCCCTCCCCAGTGCCACTTATTAAGAACTCGCAATGCATTGAAGCAATGTTTATAGATAAGGAAGTTTAAAGTGCTTTTGATGCCAAAGATGGCTTTTTGCCTGCAAAAGATTTACAATCTGGATTGTTCCAGAGGGAGAGAAACGAGGGGGAGAAAGCAAAGAAAGATGAAGGCAGGATTTAAGAAGAAAGTGCACAAGTAGGTCCAACTCTGCCATTAGGCAGACTGAGATGGCTATCCCAGGTAGTAAATACTAGGGTACAGCCTTATCTTTCTGTTTATATGCTGCTGATGTGGAAGAAGCAAAAGCAGACCAATGACTCTGCTGAGTTTCATGGGAACTATCCAAGGTGCTGAGGTTATTTCAGGACTGAGGCTTATAAACTAGGCTTGTGCATTTCGGCTGAACCTTGATCTTTTTCTGCTGGCCAGATACCGATAGAGCTCTTTATCTGTTTTCATGCACCTCCAGAAAATGGGTGAGTAGCCAGATAGCAGTTTTTGGTCCTCACCTGAAAAATATGGCTAGATCTGGCCCATTGGTGGTAATTGGGAATTTACAAGGCTCCTCTTTCTCCTGGGAGCCTTTCCTTTCTGAAAGCCTTTGACAATACTTTCCTTTCTTCCCTTCAAGGGAGCCTGGGTGTCAGCAACAGGATTAAGAAAGCACACTATCCAGCCCATTATGGGAGGGACTTTCCATAGGCTCCCATTCCATATCCTTCATTAAGACCTGGATTTGAAAAAGCATCAGAGGTGAGATACCACTCTTTCTGGTTTCTTTCCCTTCTGTTTGTAGAGGAGATTGAGTTTAATGCTTCTTAAAGCTGTTTCTACTCTAGAGGAGAGGTGTTGCAGGCGCACACTTTCTCTCCCAGCACCAGCAGCATATCACACAGGTTTCCAAGGCATTTTAAGGAGGCCCAGAGAAAGAAGAACAATGATATGAAGCTCAGTTGAACTATCCTCCCTGGACTACCTTAAAGATCCCCTCTGTTTTCTCTACTGCCTGCAATTTCCTTTCTGCTTGGCGTTTTGCTTCCTTAAAGTTGTTTCTACTTTCTACTTTAGAGGAGAGGAAGGTTTTCCTTTTTGCTTGCTGGGATTACTACTATTAATCATTATCATTATCTGTTAGAAGTATTTTCTGAAGGAGAGGAAAGGAAGGAGAAAAAGAAGCTAAAAGGGTGACTTTCCATCTCCAAGCCCCCAAATGCATGTGCACACACTCCACTCACCTTCCCCCAGGTCCCCAACTCCCAGTCAGTCCCACTAAATGAAAAGAATCAATAAAATAAAGGAAAATCAAAAAGATTAAACTGTGATGGCAAATAGGGGAGAAGAAGCCATGATCGTCTGCCATGTGTTCCCTTTTCAGATGGGAATCCATGACGGCTGGGCCCTTGCCATTACAGGCACCAGAACAAAACGGAGAAGCCGGATTGGCTGAAGGGAATAGCTTAAAATGGATCTAGACTCAAGCCTATTGTAAACCCCAACAAGGACTGACTACCCAAAGCAATGGCAACACCAGCTAAAAAAAAATAAACTTTGCAAAAAATACAGTGTGCTCTTGGTATATGCTGTGGTTTGGTTTTATGACCTCCCTTAGAAATCAAAATCCATGGATGTTCAAATACCACAATATATAGTGGCATAGTAAAATGATTCCCCTTATATAAAATGGAAAAATCAAGCTTTGCTTTTTGGATTTTTTAATAACATGTTTTAAAATATTATTATTAAAATATTATTTTTAATAATATTTTCAAACAGTGGCTGGTTGGATCCATGGATACAGAATGCATGGGCATAGTGCAGCATTTCTCAACATGGGGGTTGGGACCCCTGGGAGGGTCGCGAGGGGTGTCAGAGGGGTTGCCAAAGACCATCAGAAAACACAGTATTTTCATTGGACATGGGGTTCTGTGTGAGAAGTTTGGCCCAATTCTTTTGTTGGTGGGGTTCAGAATGCTCTTTGATTGTAGGTGAACTATAAATCCCAGCAACTACAACTCCCAAATGTCAAGGTCTATTTTCTCCAAACTCCACCAGTGTTCATGTTTGGGCATATTGAGTATCCGTGCCAAATTTGGTCCAGATTCATCATTTATTTGAGTCCACAGTGCTCTCTGGATGTAGGTGAACTACAACTCCAAAATTCAAGGTCAATGCACACCAAACTCTTCAACTATTTTCTGCTGGTCATGGGACTTGTGTGTGCCAAATTTGGTTCAATTCCATCATTGGTGGAGTTCAGAATGCTCTTTGATTGTAGGTGAACTACAAATCCCAGTGACTACAACTCCCAAATGACAAAATCAATCCCCTCCAACCTCCCCCCCCCCCCAGTACTAAAATTTGGGCGTATTGGGTATTTGTGCTAAATTTGGTCTAATGAATGGAAATACATCCTGCATATCAGATATTTACAGTATAATTAATAATAATAGCAAGACTACAGTTGTGAAGGTGCAACGAAATTAATTTTATGATTGGGGGGGGGTCACCAAAACATGAGGAACTGTACTAAGGGGTTAGGAAAGTTGAGAACCACTGGTATAGAGGGATGGTTATATGTTTATTTCACATGTTTCTTTCCTTTTAATCTAGGTGCTTCATAATTATGACCAAAAAGATTCCTTCATCGGTTTATTTTGATTGGGATTTTGATCTACAGATTCTGAATTACTAAATTAGAAAGCTTTTCAGCCAAGGCTCTCAGACCAAAATCTGGTCTGCTTGACACAGAATGGAAATACATCAAGGAACTGTTAATTAATTCTTAGTTTTCTACGTTTCCACATAAGCTACCAGTGTGTTGGTATTAGGAGACGTTTACATCCTTCTGCTACATTTCTGACAAGTATTTAGCAGATATGAGAATTTCTGGCTTAAAGTCACACAGAATGGTGATCAGTAGCAAAGCAGGTAAGAAAGCTTGTAACAGCTTAAGTAAGTAGCTAAGGTTAGGTATCTCAGCTTGTAAATGTAATTACCCAGCTTGTCAATACTCATTGATTTGCTCAGGCAGATAACTTCAAAGCATTCCAAAGCCGAGGGAAGTAACAAAGAGGAGATCAGCATGGATTCAAACTCACATGAAATGAAAGGAGATTAGAGCACACCTGAAGGCAGGGACTGGTTTATCCATCGTCCACTGCACATACAAGAAAATAGAGAGTTTTGCACTCTCCCAAACATTATTCCCTTACACAGCCAATTTTTAGAATGTTGTGATATAATTGTGGTTGTTGTTTTCTTCAGAGATGAACTAGATGGATTGATGATCACTTTTCTTGGTATGAATAATTTATTCTGTACTATTCAGCTTCAAATCAAATCAGTTAAAACAAGTAGTGTCGAATTGTATTGATTCTGTAGTCTAGATTCAACTACTGTCACAGAAATGTCATAGAAACCACCAGTGGTACAGTGGGTTAAACCCTTGAGCTGGCAGGACTGCTGACCAACAGGTCAGCGGTTTGAATTCGGGGAGAGTGGTTTGATAGAATCATAGAATCATAGAATCAAAGAGTTGGAAGAGACCTCATGAGCAATCCAGTCCAACCCCCTGCCAAGAAGCAGGAACATTGCATTCAAATCACCCCTGACAGATGGCCATCCAGCCTCTGTCTCTGTTTAAAAGCTTCTAAAGAAGGAGCCTCCACCACACTGATCTCCCTCTGTCAGCTCCAACTCCCTACGCGGGGACATGAGAGAAGCCTCCCACAAGGATGGTAAAACATCAGACATCTATATATTGTCYAAGGCTTTCATGACRGGAATTACTGYGTTGTTGTAGGTTTTTCTGGCTGTATGGCCATGTTCTAGAAGCATTKTCTCCTGARGTTTTGCCTGCATCTGTGGCAGGCATCCTCAGAGGTTTTGAGKGACCTCACAACCTCTGTAGATGCCTGCCACAGATGCAGGCAAAACATCAGGAGAGAKTGCTTCTAGAACATGGCCYCACAGTCCAAYAAYCCTACAATAACCCATCAAACATTTGGGCGTCCCCTGGGCAATGTCATTGCAGATGGCCAATTCTCTCARTCCAGAAGCAGCTTGCAGTTTCTCAAGTCGRTTCMGACATYAKAAAARGAAAAAAACAAAACAGAAATGTAGTTATTTCTCCCAWTATGATCAGGTAAAAATTTTGACTAGATAAATTCCATACCTGACTATTAACTGAGATACCTATGTATCAGCTCTAAAACCAAAAATACGTTATCCATGCATGTCAGTTGTTTGGAAGGACAAAATGTAGGTTCCAGGTATTACCTCCTGTTAAGTTTTCTGTAGGCAACTGGTTGGCCTCTGTGTGAAGAGAACGTCAGTCTACATAGGCCTTTCGTCTTATCTAGAAAATGTTCTTTCAGCAACCCTTCTTAAAACTTGTTTATAAAACTATGTGTTGGTGTCATGAAAGCCAGGTCTTGGAAATTGTGGTATTCACTGTTTCTATTTCTCAAACTCAGCTCTTCCTCAGGTTGGATGTGAGGATAAAATGTAGTAATTGTTTCCACACATGCTGCTGAGAAATGTCTTGATGGAAATGCAGGATACACATATAATTCAAATGCGAGCAAGCTAACTGCTCACCTGAGGTCCCTGTAAATCTGCCCACAAATTGGCACTTACCTGTAGCAACATGTAAAAGCAACAATTTTTGCTTTGTTTCGTTTGAGGTGGTGTGCTGCTGAGAACAAGCAGAGGAATTGATGCAAAAAAGCAACAAAATCAAGGGCCAAGATATGAACAGGAAGCTTTCTCAGCAACTTTATTTTTAAAAGTTATCTGGGGATTGTAAATCCCTATAGACATGCTTTCAGTGCATCACAGCAGGTGCCATTTTGAAGACTCTGCACATTTTCTTAAATGTTTTAGAATTTGATACTGAATGCGGGTTTTTGAGCTGCTGTGGAGGAACCATATCCAAGCAACAATACTGTGCCTTGTGAGTGCATTCAAGACTCCTCACTCCTTTTGTCAGTATCCTTCATCAATAAGTTTGGGGTCTTCATTCAGTGGCTAGATCAATCTTAAAACGAAAAAAGGAGAAAATCTGAAAGTAGTTTTCAGATGAGCAAGCAGCCAGATACTCTATTTGAAAAGAAATCCCTTGGGCTTCTCGTTGGCTGGAATGGATAGCGCCAGGCTCATTTCCCACTGGAATTCCTGGGGATTGTAGCTCAAACCCATGATCTGTGAGAGCTGTTGTTGGTCTTCTTTTGGTATTGCTTTCCTTGATGTTCTTCAGATGTTTAACTCAAGGAGATATCACATATATGCTTTACCTAAGCTAGAAGAAAGGGATGAGAAAATCTGTCAAGTTGCATTTCCTCTGCACATTTTTTTATGTTCGGGTTTTTTTCCCTGTCCCAAGTGTGATGACATATTTATTTATTTATTTATTTATTTTTGGAATTTGAGAAAAACTCTTGAAAAAGAAATTACAATGAGTTTCTCCCCAGTTTTTTATTGATTCAACCCAATTTCATAGGTAGAGCTATTCACAACAGGGAGGGGATCATGATATATTATAGTACCTTAAAATAACTCTCCAACATATTGAAGCTATTTGAAAATCACATTCAAAGCACCCCCAACAGATGGCCATTTAGCCTCTGTTTAAAAATCAAAAAAGGAGCCTCCACCACACTCTGGGGCAGAGAGTTCCACTGCTGAGTATTTTGGAATAATTTGTTCTTAACTTGAGATTACCCACCTTATGCCCTATCCTGGGAGAATGATGATGATAGATAGATGATAGATAGATAGATAGATAGATAGATAGATAGATAGA
>NW_026847549.1:12408382-12448020 GCF_025583915.1 Anolis sagrei ordinatus
CGTCCCCTGGGCAACATCCTTGCAGACGGCCAATTCTCTCACATCAGAAGCGACTTGCAATTTCTCAAGTCGCTCCTGACACGAAGAAAACTGTTGCTGATCCAAAGGGGAGGCTGCAAGTGGGGGCTCTTGGCGAGCAAGCAACGCCGTCTCCAGGCGGATTGCTTCCAATATGGGTTTCAAAGGAAAGGAGAGAAAAAGGAAAAGAAGGATTTCGTCTCCTTCCTTGCAATGTTTTTGTCAGCCCGGTTTGAAAGGCTCTCCCTTCCCCTTGCACCCGCCCTTGCCGTTCCCTCTTCCCTGCTTTGCATTTTGGTCAATAAACAGCAACTTCAAGGGATGTATTTGGCGGGAGGGAGGAGGAGGAGGAGGAGAGGATAGCTACTTTCCCCCAAACTCCACCAGTGCCCTAAGGGCGAGCGCGCGCGGGCCGGCCAATCGGGAGCCGCGCTCGCGCCCAACAGGCAGGGGCGGGGCTTGGCTCACTGGGTGCGCGCTCGCGCCGCCCCCTCGCCCCGCCCGCCCCATTTACGAAACGGGCGAAAGCTCGTAAAAACTGTGGGGGTTGCCGTTTCGATATTTAAAAACCCTTCCGGGTTTGAAAATATGTTTTGTTATCGTTTCGTATATGCAAAAATTAACGAATGTTTAACGAATTAACGAATTAACGAACGAAACCGCACAGGCCTAATAGATAGATAGATAGATAGATAGATAGATAGATAGATAGATAGATAGATAGATGATACTCTTTGGCTTTTTCCTAAATGAGATCTTCCATAATTAATGTAAATTTATAGTAGTTTTCAGTTGAGTCTACCTGATAATCACCCATACAGATTTCAAGATATTTGTGCCCCTACCACTGCACAAAAGCAGCTGCATGTCACTTGCAAAATTGATAGTTTTCCCTTCCCAAAAACATGACTGGTGGGTGGGTGCCATTTCTTTTTATAACTCTCAAATCACCAGGAGTCATGGAACATTTTCTATTCTGATTAGCTCCTTAATAAATACTTGATTTTTGTGCCAGTTAATACTTTGTTCTGAAAGATCCAATTGCATATTGTAAAGCAGAACTTGAATGCAACTGAGAAAGAGCTTTGATTCTCTGAACACCTTCCCTTCACCTTCAAAAACAATCATTGCTGTTGTCCCAAACATTGATAGAAAATAGATGGAAAAATATATTGCTAGCTGAATGTTTTAGTGCAGACAGTGTGAGTCAGGAACTCCTTAGACATAACTTTATTCAGTCATCTTTGGCAAGTTGAAAGGGTTGTCCTTGCCAGTCCCTTCTTTTCCTCTTCCTTCTCCTCCTAGCCTACCCTACAGCAATGTTGGAAGGATTCATGTATTAATAATAATATGAAACCCTACAGAATCAAACCAAAAGACAGTCATCCTCTGTTTCACATCAGTCTTCCAGGGAATCTGTCAGCAAGCCATGGTGCCAACAGGTTTATAAATGTTTCATTTGAAATAAAGTGTATACTGTTTTTAAACATGGAGGGTTCATCTAAACATGGAGGCCAGTAGCTGGTGTTTGATCTAACACAGGGTCTGGAAAAGTTATTTTTCTGGATAATTCCCAGAATGAGTTGGAGACATCTTCTCCAGCTTTTTTCTCCATCTCTGATGTACACAATAGTGCTTATCCATTAGCATCCAAGTAAAAAGGAGCATATTTCATTAATTCATTCCTCTGAAGGCTCAGCAATGGCCTTATTTTGAAATAAACGTGAATACTTGATAAATGTACAGGGACATATATGAAATGTAAGATTGAAATAGAGTTCTCTTAGTTCTCTAACCTGCTTTTTTCTTGTTTTCTGTTGTGTTCGGAGAATTCTTTCCTCTTTCCTGCATTGAATCTTGTGCACATGTTTATGCATTTTTCCTAATGGGCACATTTATTTATGCACATTTATTTATGAGTAGGGCATGTTTTGTGGATTTTTCTTTTTTCAATTGGATGCATCTTAGCCATTTGCATTTGGCTGCATGCACACTTTATTCAGTAAATGAATATTGGGAGTTTGGGTTAAAGGAGAGCCTCTAACAACTTATGTTTTCTCAGATTCTGACATATGCTATGGGAAGGCCTTGTCTTTGTCTTAGACCCTATCTACATGGTTATATAATTCAATTTGCAATACAATTCAATTTGCCATTGCATATATGGTCAGGGTAGATTCATACCATGCACGGGACTACAAGGACCATATAATGCTGTTTCAAACTGTATTTTAAAGCAATGTAGATGGCGGCCTTAGACAGTGTTGAAGGGGCAGGAGAGACCATAGTTTTCTATGGCACTGGAGCAAGGATTTCTTTTCACAGTAACTCTAATAAAAATCGTAGAAGGCCATGAGTTGAATTAAGGATCCCACATTATTGTAAGAAATCATTTCTGTCTTACATGTTGACAGCCAATCCGCTATATGGAATGAAAGCCTTTAATATAGCTCTTTAATTGAATACATTATAGTATTATAGTACATTTTAATATACTTTCCAGAAAGCTGGCAAACACTTTGCACATTGCAGATATGGTGAAGTTTTCTTCCGCCAATCTATACATTTGAGAGTGATGTTTGGTTTCTTCTAAGTGAGCAATTTATACTGTCAGGAAGATCCTGCACTCTTTGGCTCTAGTGAAGAAGATAATATGCTGGATGCACCCTTAACATGCTAACTTTGGAACTTCTAGCAGTATTTCCTATTATGTTGAGAGCAAGGAAAGGTACAATAGCGCCCCAAAATTGAATATTGTACTTTTCCTTGTTCACAGCCTAGTACCATGCATCTAGATCAGGCATGGGCAAACTTCGGCCCTCCAGGTGTTTTGGATTTCAACTCCCACAATTTCTAACAGCCTACTGGCTGCTAGGAATTATGGGAGTTGAAGTCCAAGACACTTGGAGGGTCAAAGTTTGCCCATGCCTGATATAGTTTATTCCTGCCTGGGAGTATCTTACTCCTGTGTTAGTACTCCTTCATCCAACAAATGCTACATTCAGCAAAGGACAAGAGGGATCCTCTCACTTCTGCAGGAGTCTACCGTATACCATGCAGCTGTGGACAATTCTCCAACTAGTCCAACGCTCGGCAGCCATGATTTTAACAGGAGCGGAGTGCAGGGAGCATACAACCCCCCTGTTGCGCCAACTCCACTGGCTACCGATCTGCTACCGGGCTGAATTCAAAGTGCTGGCGTTGGCCTTTAAAGCCCTAAACGGTTCCGGCCCAAGCTACCTATCCTGACCGCATCTCTGCCTATGAACCCACCAGGACTTTGAGATCTTCCGGGGAGACCCTGCTCTCGTTCCCGCCTGCTTCTCAAGCTCGGCTGGCGGGGACGAGAGATAGGGCCTTCTCGGTGGTGGCTCCTCGGCTGTGGAACGCCCTTCCTACGGACATTAGACTAGCACCATCTCTAATGGTATTCCGCAAAAAGGTGAAGACCTGGATGTTTGTGCAGGCGTTTGAGTAATTTAGTGCAATCTGGTAATGGAACATAGGAATGGAACAATGGAGGACGAACCTGGACTACGCTTGGATGATGAGAAGATTGGGTACGGTTGTTTTTTGTAATAATTGTGCATTGTAATTGCTTATTGGTTATATGGAACTGTGTAATTTAATTGTTTTGTATATTGATTATTGCTGTTTTTATTGTCTTTGCTGTTTGGAAACCGCTGTGAGTCGCTCTCGGGCTTGAGATACAGCGGTATACAAGAATAGTAAATAATAAATAAATAAATACACACACACACACACACACACACACACACATACATGAATTAAGGAACATGAAAGGCACTGCAGACTACTTTAACCAGAGAAGTCAGCCATAGCAGAGCACCTGATGAACCAACCTGGACACAGCATATTATTTGAGAACACAGAAATGCTGGACCACTCCAACAACCACCATGTCAGACTACACAGAGAAGCCATTGAAATCCACAAGCATGTGGACAATTTCAACAGAAAGAAGGAAATCATGAAAATGAACAAAATCTGGCTACCAGTATTAAAAAAACTCTAAAATTAGAACAGCACAACAACAGAGAGGAAACAAACAAGGACATCTAATTACCTCTCAGCAAAAGATTGCTCCAGGCACTGCCAGGCAATCAAATGCTAATCAAGGTGATCGGTTGAAACATTCACACCTAGCTCCAGAAGAAGTCCTTTGTCCCACCCTGGTCATTCCACAGATATATAAACCCATCTTCCTATTTCCAACAGACCTCCTTACCTCTGAGGATGCCTGCCATAGATGCAGGCGAAACGTCAGGAGA
Organism: Anolis sagrei ordinatus; assembly: GCF_025583915.1. Lineage (NCBI taxonomy): Eukaryota > Metazoa > Chordata > Lepidosauria > Squamata > Anolidae > Anolis > Anolis sagrei. Next base: position 12,412,693 of record NW_026847549.1, read on the forward strand.
AAATGCCTTTAGAACATGGCCATATTGCCCGAAAAATCTACAACAATCCAGTGATTCCGGCCATGAAAGCCTTCGACAATACATATTCCTTTATTATTATTATTATTATTATTATTATTATTATTATTATTGTTGTTGTTGTTGTTGTTGTTGTTGATGCCTATAACATCAACATAATAATAATAAAGCCATGTTATATTTTTCCCAATTACACACAAGTTATGTATTACCCTTCCTCAGATGTCCAGTTGGCACCTACATTTGCTATCACTCCAGCACCAAGCAACATGGCTCAGTTTTCTAGATCATTTACCTTATTTAGCTATTATGTAGCTATAAAATGTCTTTCAGCCTGGTCATGACTGCAGTTCTGACTTCCCAAGCAGCAGTCACTGCAAGCAACAGTGGTCTGTGTGCTTCTGTCAATTGGGATGCAGTAGACTGACATTCTTTATACTTCTGCTAACAAACTCCATTGCAACAGTCAGAAGAAAGATCCTTGTCACAATTCGCTCACTGGAGGAGGGTTGGAGAGCAATCATTTATATGCTAATCGGCAAATAAACAGATCTCTTTACTTGCAAAGTCTGCTGTCCAGGAAGACAGTATAGGAGGAATTTTACAATCCCTACATATTCCTTACACTATTGAATATGAAGGGATCCTGAAGATGAATAATTTATGAATGCATAACTCTAGGTTACCCATTTGTAGCTGTGACTGTATATTCAATCTATTTGTTTCTTTTTATGTATATAATCATGAGACCTAACTGGTTTGATACAGATCCGCATCGGTGCATAGTTTTGAATTGTTTTAAAGCATCTCCACTGATTTTAATCTACCTTCCTTTAACGTCTTAACTGTTTAAACGTCTTTAAGCTTTTGAAAATCATTCCGTTGTTTTCATTGGTTTAACTTGATCCTTCTGATTTTATTTTGTACTGCCTGGAGAGTGGGGGATTATTTCCAAGCAAACAAACTGACATAAAAATAACCCAGAAGCTACGCCAAGATGTGAATTCCAGACCTGAAATGCTTCTCTTCTCATAAGTCTAAGGAGATATGAAACGGAGGCTGTCAGAGTGAGAACTGGAGAAGATTTCTGGATCTTTAATGGTTGTATAGACATCAGAATTTCAATGGGCATTGTTTGTTACCTGGTTGCCAGACAAGCAATATCTGCCAAAACGCCCTCTTCCACACAGACATAAGAGGAATAGGAGCAGTTTCCAGTCTTCAAATTGGCAACAGTAATAGGCTTGTGCCATCTGGGTAAACTTTGACCCATTTCATGTCCTGGCTTTTGGTAGGGGCCCTGATCCATTCATGGTAGCCTCCCAATACTGGGAGGGCATATATCTGTTTTTGCTCTGGGGTGCTGAAAGATTCGTTTTTTATCAACCCATTATGTGGGAGGATTTCCCAGGCTCCCCTTCCCATCGTTTTAGGCATTTAAGCTGTTTCTGCCCTAGAGGAGAGGTGCTCATCTGCAGGTAGGTGCACACTTAAAAAGGCTTCTTATGGACCCATAATGGGGGATGTACAGATAGGTACATGTGCTTTCTGGGCCTGCATGCCACACACACACACTCTTTCCAAGTCAAGGAGACAAGTTCTGTTTCTTACTTTAGAGGAGGTTCTCAGCTGCAGGAGAGAGCCTTCTCCACTGTGGCCCCCCAACTCTGGAACTCATTACCAGGTGAGATTAGGCAGGCCCCTACCCTAGAAGCTTTTAAGAAAGTGCTAAAAACTTGGCTTTTCCAATGTGCCTTCAGAGAGTGACCACCCAACCCTTTTTGTTCGTTTCCATCAACAGTTTGTTTACACAATGCACTTTCCCCCACTCCAAAGAAGTCCAAAACTCCACTGCTCCCCCGTCTCGGGCTCCTCCTTTACAAATACACTTCCTGTACTCCGTACCTCACCCAGGGTTTTAATGTTTTTAACAATTTATCCTACACATTTGGCCCGCCCTCTGTGATTGATTTTATTATGCTATTTTGTATTGTTTATTTCATTTTGTTGCATTATGTATTTTGTTGTGTTTAATTTTCTATTGCTTTCTATATTATTCTGTTGTATTATTTTTTGGGCTTGGCATCATGTTAGCTGCCCCGAGTCCCCATTAGGGAGGAGCTGAGGAGCCTTCTAACCAAGATGAAAGAAGAAAGTGCAAAAGCTGGGTTGCAGTTAAAACATTAAAAAACCAAGATGGTGGCAACTGACTGATTGATAACTGGCAAATAGAGGGAGAAAAGGTGGATGCAGTGACAGACTTTGTATTTCTAGGTGCAAAGATTACTGCAGACGCAGACTGCAGCCAGGAAATCAGGAGACGTTTACTTCTTGGGAGGAGAGCAATGACCAATCTCGATAAAATAGTGAAGAGTAGAGACATCACACTGGCACCGAAGATCCGCTTATTATTTTATTATTTTATTTCGGGCACTTCTACCCCGCCCTTCTCAACCCCCTAGGGGGGACTCAGGGCAGCTTACAACCGGCACAATTCGATGCCAACAATTCAACAGATAAAATACATAACAGCAATAACCACAATAGTTAAAACATTCAATTAATACAATAACAACTAAAAAGCCAATCTAGTGGCCAACGTTCACCGAGTTCTAAAATCCACATAGTTAAAGCAATGGTATTCCCCATAGTCACCTATGGATGTGAGAGCTGGACCATAGGGAAGGCTGAGCGAAGGAAGATAGATGCTTTTGAACTGTGGTGTTGGAGGAAAGTTCTGAGAGTGCCTTGGACTGCGAGAAGATCCAACCAGTCCATACTTCAGGAAATAAAGCCTGACTGCTCATTGGAGGGAAGGATACTAGAGACAAAGTTGAAGTACTTTGGCCACATCATGAGGAGACAGGAAAGCTTAGAGAAGATAATTATGCTGGGGAAAATGGAAGGAAAAAGGAAGAGGGGCCAAACAAGGGCAAGATAGATGGATGGAATCCTTGAAGTGACTGGCTTGACTCTGAAGGAGCTGGGGGAGGTGACAGCCAACAGGTAGCTATGGTGTGGGCTGGTCCATGAGGCCATGAAGAGTCAGAAATGACCGAATGAATGAACAACAACAATTATTATTATTATTATTATTATTATTATTATTATTATTATTATTCCAACAGACCTCACTACCTCTGAGGATGCTTGCCATAGATGCAAGCGAAACGTCATGAGAAAATGCCTCTAGAACATGGCCATATAGCCCAAAAAAATCCACAAGAACCTACTATTATTATTATTATTATTATTATTATTATTATTATTATTATTATTATGGGTCTGCACACCACACACTCTCTCTTTCCAAGGTAAGGAGGCTGCTCATGAGAAGCAGGTGAGGAGGCAGGATTGGCTCCCGCTTGCTTTCGTGTCAATCTGATTTTTGTACTGGGGGGGGGGGGGGCTTCCCATTACGTGCTCCTGAAGGTAATGAAAGTAACAAAAGAATGGATGTAACGAGGGAAAATGGATCCGTGCACAACTCTAAACCRTAATAAAGTCTTTCTAAAAACGGCCTGATCCAACAAAACTCYGTTCCATCCCTAGATTGAAGTAAGAATTTTGTTGTACTTTTCCTAAGGGCAAACAAAATCCATGTTTTTTGGTTCATTGCAGATGTGAAAAGGTACCATAGCGAACCCCAAACTTTCTATCATTAGCTTTCTAGAAATCTCATCGCCTTGCACAAAGTTTCAGAGTAACAAGGAACTCCCAAGGTAGCTGATCTCTTTCAAGCCTTGTGTCCTGGAAAGAAAGGGGGGGGGGGGGGAAATCACAACCGCCATCTCTCCTCTTGCCTCCCTGCTGTCTTCTTCCAGACGTGCAAGACCATTGAACTTATTTTGAGTCTATCCTATGGATTTTTTTTTCATTGAAACATCGATGTTAACTTTTATCAGCCTTGCTCGGCTTTGTAATTTTGGAAACAGCTCTAAAGAACGAACAACCCAGAGCACCGTAATATAGTGGGAAGCATCCTTCATAAGTCAATTGAGGAATTTAATAATCTCTTTAGAAATAAGCTCTGCAGCTATGAGAAAAATGTGTGGGTTAAAGGCCTTCCAATTAAGAAAGGTTTCTCTGTGGATTTATAGGCTGGTGGTTAGCTCTTCCTGTTCGGGTTCCCATGGCAACTGTCAGGTAGATTTTCTGCTCCTTGCTAGGAAGTTGGAAGCGTTGAGTCGGCTTGAGCCTTTCAATTCAATGAAGCTTAAATGAAATTCTTTGTGTAGGAGCTGCCATTTAGCCTAGGTCGTTTATTCATATCTTGGAAAGAAATCAATTTACGGCAATCAAATCTGTAAATTTTATTTTATTGGGATTATTTTGGAGTATATGATATAAAGCATGAACTCCGGAATAATTCCCATGCAAGCTACGCACATGCATCGGAAACACACACACACACACACATGCACATGCTTACATGCCAAACCCAACTTTTCTTCTCTTGCTTCAAATTGCATCCACTTTTCTCTTGAGTAGGAATAGCTTCCAGCTCTCTTCAACATTTATTGCAATTCTGCTTAAAGTTTACTCTATTGATTTTCAGTTTACTTCCTGCCTTTTTCTTCTAAGGAGTCAAAAACAGGCTGTGGCGTTGTTTAATCCTCTCAAACACCACGTGAAGTAGGTGTTGGCTGCCTCTACACTGTAAAATGAATGCAGCTTAATACCACTTTAACTCTAATGGCTCAGTGCTATGTAGTCTTTGGATTTGTAGTTTGGGGAGGCACAAATTCTCTTTGACAAAAGGCTAAAGATTTGTAAAACTGAAAATCCCAGCATCTCATAGCATTAAGCCACTACAGTTAAAGATGTATCAAACTGCTTTAATTCTACAGTATAGATGAGTCCTGTGTTGAGAAGGGTGACTCGTGAGACCTCATCCAATGTGCTTTGAGATAATATGTGATTTTGAGGCTCTCAAATCCAAATCCAGCACCAGGCTTCTTTTGCAATAAGGCTAAAGACTTTGCAAAACTACAATTCCCATGATATCATAGTATTGAGCCATGTGGTTAAAGTGGTGTCACAATGCATTAATTTTACAGTGTAGATGCATCCTAAGATATTCTGATTTTATGATTCTGCTTTGGCAACCTTGAGCTGAACTTGTATGACCTACACCAATCAAAAGTGCCCAGCTCCTTCTTTAAGGAACTTAAGGATACAGTCTTTGTGAACAACAAGTTAAACATGAGCCAACAATGTGATGCAGCAGTCAAAAAACCAATGGGATTTTGGGCTGCATTAAAAGGAGTCTAGATCGAGGGAAGTCATGTTGCTTTTGTATTCTGGGCACCACAGTTCAAAAGAAATAAATATTGACAAGCTGGAAAGTGTCCAGTGGAGGGTGACTAAAATGATAAAACATTGGAGACCATCAGTCCCTATGAGAAGCATCTTAAAGAACTAGGTATGTTTAGCCAACAGAAGAGAAGGTTGAGAGGAGACATGATAGCAATGTATAAATATGTGAAAGGATGCTATAAGGAAGAGGGAGCAGGCTTGTTTTCTGCTGCCCTGGAAACTAGGACTCGGGGCAATGGGTTCAAATTACAGGAAAGGAGATTCCACCTGAACATGAGGAAGAACCTCACTACCTCTGAGGATGCTTGCCATAGATGCAGGTGAAACGTCAGGAGAGAATGCCTCTAGACCATGGCCATATAGCCCGAAAAAACTACAACAACCCATGAGGAAGAACTTCCTGACCATACAAGCTGTTCAACAGTGGAACTCTCTGCCTTGGAGTATGGTAGAAGCTCCTTCTGTGAAAACTTTTAAAAAGGGGCTGGATGGTCATCTGGTAGTAGTGCTATGATTGTGCTTTTCCTGCATTGCAAAATAGGGTTGGATTTGATGGCGCATGTGGTCTCTTCCAACTCAATTTCTCTATGATTCTAATTCATTTGAATATATGTATATTCCTTTAAATTAAATGTAAAAGTTAATTTTAGAAATCCCTTTCTCTCTTTCAAAAATAGTATAAATCAATACACTTCTTCAGTGGCCACTCTGATTGGTTTATATTTGCAACTCTTTAAGTGGCCTTGAGTGTCCAAGTTCCTGTAAATATTGATACTCCCATTGCAGTGATGAAAATCCCCAAACATTTTGTGAATACAGGAACTATATATAACTAGTATTTATTTCTCCTTTTTTTCTAGTTCTCTGGATGCTGACGGTGATTTTTTGGATAATGATGAGCATTCACTGTCACATTCTGGCATTTTCTGAAACCCCAAAGATTTCTCTAGGCTTGTGAAACAGATGTAGACAGAAAGGGATGCTGTGCAAATGTTTCTCTCTGTGTGTCTTTTTCTCTTTCACTTTCTTGGTCTATTTTTAATACCAGGCTACGGAAAGGTTTGCAGCTGGTCTTCTTGCAAACACAGAGACTTGAGGCTTTAATTACAATCCAGCACATACACATACATACCATGCACGTCTTTTTCTAGTCTGCTTTTACAAGCTGCAATCACCCCAGTGTTATCTGCAGTGCCTGCTTGACTCCCAAGGGCTCATTAATGTGGAGACACCTGTATTGAAAGAAACACCATGTTCAACCTTTACGGCTTTCATTTCTCCCGTCTTGTTGATTTGCTCGAAGTCAGGACTGCAACAGTAACTAATTTGTATGGGATTATCAAAAATGCTCTCCTCCATATACACACAGAGAGGAACATTGTGTCTTCATTTTCACGTCACTGTCTTGTCTCAGTACACAGAGCTTTTGTGCTGCTTGTCATTTTTCCCCATCCCACACTGATTCCTTCTTGACAGCTCCATGCTTGTTTCCTTTCTTTCTAATTCTCCCCACCAGTGGGTTCTGTAGGTGGATGGGGAACATTTCTTGACTCTCTGCTTTTCTGGAAAGCCTCAGTAGTCCATTTCTCTCCTCCTCTTGTCTTCCCAAAGGCCAAATCCAGCTTCTGTTAAGGAGGTGAAGGGCCAAGTCTTCTGCAGGAGTTTAGTTAGCCATAATTAGAAATATGCTGCTTATAGCATTTCTTCAACTCTGTTAATTACAAAGCATCAGCAATCGGAATGAAAACATAATGGCATGAAGTTGAAGACAGAGGGTGATGGAAATGAAAACATTTAAGTGTCCAAGTTCCTGTAAATATTGCTATTTGAGTTCTCAACAACAACAAAATAGATAAAATATAACCCCTGTATCCATGGTTTTATTTATCCATGTCCAACAAAATATGTCCTCTCCAGGCATTTTCAGTGCCAAAACTGACAAAATGAATTTCAACAGAATTTCAAATGTCAATGTACATTTAGGCAATAAAACAAAGTGCAGACATATAGGATGGGTGATGTTCATCTTGACAACTGTCCTGTGAAAGGGATATAGGAGTCATACTAGACCATAAGCTGAACACGAGTCAACGATGCACAAAATAAAAAAAAGCAAGACTGCATTAATAGGAGTTTAGAGATCAAGAGAAGTTATGTTCCACTCTATTCCTCTTTGGTCAGACCTATCCTGGAATATTGTATCCAGCTCTGGGCACCACAATTCAAGAAGGATATTAACAAGCTAGAAGGTATCCAGAGAAGTGCAATCAAAATGATCAAAGGCTCCTATGAGGAATGGCTGAGGGAACTGGGTGTGCTTAGCTTGGAGGAAAGGATTAGAGCGGACATGAGAGCCATCTTTAAATATTTGAAAATATGTCTCATTGAGGATGGAACAAGCTTGCATTCTGCTGCTCTGGGATCTAAGACATGGAGCAAGGAATTCAAATGCCAGGAAAAGAGGTTCCACCTAAACATTTGGAAGAACTTTCTGCATCACCTTCTCTTGAGGTTTTTATGCAGAGCTTAAAAACCTCTCAATGGTACTTTGATGGTTAGGTTCCCCCATGGCAAAAATGTGGCCTCAGTGGCCCTTGGGATTTCTTTCAATGCTATGATCATATTATTTTCTTGGTCCTTTGGCAAGACTCTATGCCATTTGTTTTCCAGAAGTCAGTCATTTCAATACAGCTTACTATCATCTATGACAGTGGTTCTCAGCATGTGGGTCCCCAGGTTTTTTGACCTGCAACTTCCTAAAATACCAGCCAGTTTACCAGCTGTTAGGATTTCTGGAAGCTGAAGGCCAAAAAATCTGGGGACGCACAGGTTGAGAACCACTGATCTATGTTTTTGTATAATCACATGAAATCCGGGAATGCACCCACCCACCATGGAAATATGGGTCATACGGTGTGCTCATTGTCCTCTCCCTTTCTCCATCATTCCTAGCTACAAATATTGCCATATTCAGTGGTTTGAGAGGTGCAAATGTCAGAAAAATCAAGCATGACAGGTTGCTACTTAACACAATTGCCATAAAATCTATCTGCAAGACATAATGTGTACATGTTTTCCAGCAACACTGGACTATTTTTATATCAGTACCACTTGAGTCTGTGATTAACTAGTCACAAACATATCAAGTGAAGTCAAGAATCATAGCTGGAAAAAACAAGCAAATGTTTAAAATAACTGATTCCAAACTCTCTGAAGTATCTACTGTTTCTTCAACAACAACAATAAACACAAATGCCCCCAAATAACCAAGAATGTTAAATGGAGCTAAGAAAAATATTATTGTGCAAAAAAACCTAGCTTTCTGCACATAAAGCACAGTTTTAGAAGCTAGGATATATGTTTTGTTTTGTTGTGCAGAAAACTAGCTTTCTGCACTGAAAAACAATTTCTGTACAAAATAATCCCCATGTATTTCTGCACAGAAGAATTTGCCAAAAGTTGCCCCAAATGGCAAATAGTGATAGAAAACTACACAAAAATATTTTGGTGCAGGAAGATGAAAACTAGGGAAATAATTAGTTTTGTGTAAGGATGAAAGATTTATATCCAGATATAATTTTATGACCAGATATAATAACCATCAGCCCTTATCTTTCACCAGGCTTTCTAGGCTTCTATCCTTCTACTAATTCCCCTCTCCAATGCATATAGAATAGGGATCAAATTAGAGTCAAAAATCATGTTTTAAATCTGGGGCAAAAAAGTCCTGGGACCTGACAGTAGATCCACACACAGACTTGTCTGTCATGGGAAATGATCCCCTGCCATTTATTTGAAGTGGATCAAGATGGAGAGTGGACAGTAAACATCTGGCAGAAGTTTGTTTTTTAAAATAAAAAAAATCACTCCATTATGTGCTGGACCTCATATCCACACATGCAAGTATCTTAATGTAAACACAAGCAGATTTCTTATCTCTCTCTCCACCCAATTTTTAATTCAAGCTCTGTTTAATATTTAAAAGTTTGAGAAAGAGTTTGATAGAGTTGCTTTCCTCTTGTGTTTCCTTTAAGCCACCTGTGTTTCCATGGCTCCATGATTTGACAGCCTGATCAGCTCTTTCAGGCTTTTAAGAAGAACATGTGCACTGGAACAATCCACACAGGGGAGAGGGAAGAAAAGCAGGCATTTTGCATGACTGCGGGGATATAAAGTCATGAGAAGGGGCACAGTTTTGGGGAGTAAACGGGTTTTAAGTTTACCATTTAAACACATGCTTTTCAGCTGTAAACCTGATTCCGCTAAACATTTTTTAACGACCCCACCCCCTTCTAACCTGGTTACTTCTGGGTTTTTAGCCATGTGTAGATGGGCCCTGAGTTTCTTCTTGAAGTCATTCCAGTAATGAGAAATAGCTGTGAGAGATAGCATTTTTTTCTGAAGGCTGTTCACAATTCAGGCCTTATTCTGTGCAATATTTACACATGGTTCCTTTGTGCAGGAAAGTGTACTTTCAGTCCAAAACAAACTATTTTCTGCATGGAAAATAATATTTCAAGGCTGAAATATTAATTTGTGTCCAGAAAAGGCAGGAACAGCCATCAAACATCAATAATAAAGAGGAGATAACATTGACTTTTGGGAGGATTGGAGAGAAAATTTCATTCTACACTGACCTTACAATACACTTTGAACCTAAAGTGAATTACATTATACAGTGGAGAACCAGGGAGAAACATAATGGCTGGAGGTAAATGTATATCTTACTTATATGCACTCAAGAGGTCTGAATGGATGAGTTTTCTTCATTATCGTTTTCCTTGGAGGAAGTTCTACCTCTCAGGATCAAATGGGGCTTTGACATCAGATTGCATTGACATCAAACCATCCAAATGATTAGAACCTGGATAATCATTAAAATATAAAATGTTTCACTTAACATCACTTAAAATACATGTACTAAAACATTTAAATTTTAAAATAGTTTTTTCTAGATTAAAATCTACTTCAGCACCAAAAAAGTTAATAAACTGAAGTTTTTATAAAAAAAACCCCATTGATTGCCATCAAAAGAACATCAAAGATGAAGCCTGAAATTTCAGAATCAGGGAGCAACCACCATGAAGAACTTCTACCTCATATTGTTATGAACGGAATCTCCAAAAGTGATAGAAATGTGAAGGTTCTAAGGCCTCCTGCAATGCCCCTATATCCCAGGATCTGATCCCAGGTTATCTGCTTTGAACTGGATTATATGAGTCTCCACTGCCAGATAATCTGGGATAAGCAAATAATCTGGGATCAGATCTTGGGATATAGAGGCCGTGTGGAAGGGACCTTAGAGAAGATGTTTAAACCTCATTTTATTAAATGGTTCATGAAGAAATGAATGCAACTTGAGCATTCCTTATCCAGAATTCCAAAATCCAAAGTATTCTTAAAAGTGTTCACATAGGTGGCTGAGAAAGTGATAGCTTTGCTTTCTCATGGTTCAATGAACAGAAATTTTGTTTCATTCACAAAATGATTTAAAATGTTGAATAAAAAATAATTTCAGACTATGAATACAAATTGTATACAGCATATGAATACATTTTATATAAAGGCGTGGATTCCATTTCCGAGATATCTTAAGTATGTATAGGGTTGTTGTAGGTTTTTTGGGCTGTATGGCCATGTTCTAGAAGCTATTTTTATTATTTATTTATTTATTTATTTACAGTATTTGTATACTGCTTTTCTCACCCTGAAGGGGACTCAAAGCGGTTTCCACATAGGTAATGGCAAAATTCAATGCTAGCACAAACAATTACAATTATACAATTACAGTTAGACATAAATCAAATTAAAATACATCCATAAACAGTAGAACAATCATTAAAACAGTAAAACAGTCTCATCCGTCGAATCGCCGTTCCAGTCATTGTCTTTCCGAAATGCTGCATAGATTTGTTTCTTTTTTGTTGTTGATCCCATCCGCTACGTTTATTCCGTTCCAGTCATGTCTGTTCGAAATGCGCAATAGATTGTTTCTACTGCCCGGTTTCGTTCTTCATCACACACACCCTCACATCCACTCCCCATCCAACACCCCATACACACTTTTTTTTGACTTTCTCTTGTTTTCCTCGCACCACCACCAACTCTCCTTCCTCGCACCTCTTCCATTCACTTTTTCGCCCACCCTCTTTATTTTGTCTCTGACCCTTGTTTTTTTTTTTTTTCCCCCTTTCCAAAAGACAAATTGCCAGCTTACTCCAAAGGCCTGGTCCCAAAACCATGATTTTATTTTTTTCTAAAAGCCAGGAGGGAGGGAGCGGATCTTACCTCATTTGGGAGTGTGTTCCATAGGCGGGGGGCCACAGCCGAGAAGGCCCTGTCTCTCGTCCCCACCAGGTGCATTTGTGCTGTTGACGGAAGCGAGAGAAGGGCCTCCCCGGATGATCTTAGATTACGAGGTGGGACGTAAGGGCAGATGCGTTTGGACAAGTAAGCTGGGCCAGAACCGTATTCTCTCCTGACGTTTTGCCTGCATCTGTGGCAGGCATCCTCAGAGGTTGTCCAGACCTCACAACCTCTGAGGATGCCTGCCACAGATGCAGGTGAAATGTCAGGAGAGAATGCTTCTAGAACACGGCCATAGAGCCCAAAAAACCTACAACAACCCAGTGATTCCAGCCATGAAAGCTTTTGACAATACATATGTATGAATATATAAATACAAGTATTCCAATTTTTGGATTCTATGATTTTAGATAATCATAGAGGTAGAAGATGACATGGGTCATCAAGTTCAATCCCCTGCCATGCAGGAAAAGCACAACCAAAGCATTCTTGATTGATGTATCTTGTACAATGGACTTCTCCTGAGATGGGAGAATTTATAATGACTGTTGGTTTTACTGATGGGTCTATGGACCATAATAAATATTGTTGTTGTTGTTGTTGTTGTTGTTAAAAGCCTCCAAAGAAGAAGCCTCCACTACACTTTGTGGCAGAGAGTTCCATTGTTTAACAGCTCTTTTAATAGTCAGGAAGTTCTTCCTAATGTTCAGGTGGAACTCCTTTCCTGTAATTTGAGTCCATTGTTCTGAGTCCTAGTCTCCAGGGCAGCAGAAAACAAGCCTGCTCCCTCTTCCTTATGACAGCCTTTCAAAGAGATACTCAATCCATACTAGGAATTTGTTTCATCGATAAGATTTTTCTATTGAATCCTAGAAAATGGCTGGAATGCTTTTGGTCCATCGCAACTTGACTAAGACTGAGCAGACCAATTCAATTAATTGTTGAGTGGCTGAACAACATGTGGGTAAATTCAATAAATTCAATCGCTTTACTCTAGTTAGAAACAGGAATAAGTTCTCAGTGCATGTCTTCCGTATATCTCCTCTTTTCCTCTGAGATTCTCCCACTCTGTTCTTCCTTTTGATAGCAAAAGAATTGGCTGCACATATTCTATTTATAGCTTCGGAAATTCAGCAGCCGAACTCATGGTTTCATGGAAACCATCTTGTGACAAAACCCCCACCGGTTCAGAAATGGCCAGCTGAATGACATTGTCATCGGCAGGGGACTTAACCTACCCTGAGAAATTTTCATTTACTAAACTTCATAAATCAGACCTCCTGCAATCTATCTTTCTTCTTTGTCTTCTCTTAAATCTGGTATCTGCTGGCACTACCTGACATTTTATTATTCCTTTCCTTGCCTTTTAGGGAGAAATTGATTTTGAAATCGCCCACCTCAAAGAATTAGGAAATGTCTTGTTTTCGTTTTATGTGCAAACGCTCTACCTTTTTGTATATTTTTTTAAAAAAACATCCTTTACCTTAATGTGCTTATTCATCCCAGATGTGCTTTTAGAGTGTTTTTTTCTCCCCTCTTTTATATATGATGCTGAATGTAATGATTTGTTCCCTGGGGTTTGTGGATATTAGACCTTTGAATTCTGATCTCTTGCTGTGGTTTTTTTTTTTAATCACTCACTTCTTTGCTGGTTTATATTCAGTATATTAAAAGGTCTGGTAATTCACAAAGCATTTTGTTTTTAGTGTGAAAGACAAAACTTAAAACAAGAAAGTGAAAAATTGGGACATACAATAGTGTCCTATATATATATATATATATATATATATATATATATATATATACACATATACACACATATATATACACACGCGCACACACACACACATACACACACTAGCCGTCCCCTGCCACACGTTGCTGTGGCCCAGTCTGTGTATTTGTGTTTTGTGTGTGTGTATATATGTGTATGTGTGTGTGTATATTTGTGTATACATGTGTATATATGTGTGTTTGTGTATATATGTGCTTTTGCGCATGCGTTGTAATGTATTTTTGGGGTTTTTAGAATCATAGAATCAAAGAGTTGGAAGAGACCTCATGGGCCATCCAGTCCAACCCCTGCCAAGAAGCAGGAAAATTGCATTCAAATCACCCCTGACAGATGGCCATCCAGCCTCTGTTTAAAAGCTTCCAAAGAAGGAGCCTCCACCACACTCCGGGGCAGAGTTCCACTGCTGAACGGCTCTCACAGTCAGGAAGTTCTTCCTCATGTTCAGATGGAATCTCCTCTCTTGTAGTTTGAAGCCATTGTTCCGTGTCCTAGTCTCCAAGGAAGCAGAAAACAAGCTTGCTCCCTCCTCCCTGTGGCTTTCTCTCACATAATTTTTTTTGCTTTTAAAGTCTCTTCTGCTGTGTTTTTCAGTGTTTTTATGAGTGATGGTCACTTGTTGGCCTGATAGGTGTATTGTGTCCAAATTTTGGTGTCAGTTCATCCAGTGGTTTTTGAGTTACGTTAATCCCACTAACTAACATTACATTTTTATTTATATAGATATAGATATAGATATGATTTTGAAGTACATTGGTGCAATCTACTAATAGTGCAATCCTTTATGCGTCTACTCAGAATTGAATCCAAGTTCACTGATGCTTGCTACCTGGTGGATATAGGATTACAACTATAATCTTCTCCTGTGCTTTGTCCTTTGCTAATTTTATCTTTATACTCTGTGTGAATCTACACCATGCAGTTATAGCAGTTTGATCCTATTTTAAATACCACAACCCTTTATTAAGACATTAGGATTTTCAGTTTGGCTTGAACTACTCTGTTAATACTGGAAATTCCATAACCTATTGGAAATAAGTGCACCATAACCTTATTAAAAAGGTTAAAATGATGTCACATCCATTAGGCAAATGTGAATCTACATGAATACATGGAGATCACCTTTTGAAAACCACTAGTCAAGAAAAGAATGACCTTGTTAGAAGTCCAGTGTTTGAACAAGTGATATTCATAAGCATTCATGTAATGGCACACAGGTAACTCAGCTGTTAAACTGAAGAACCATTTCTTTAAATTGCCAAGGATAAAGACATGCCACTACAAAAATATATTGGTTAGCAGAGGATGGTTGTTTCTTTGAAGTAGAATTTGCAGTTACCCATCTACTCTCCCCTAATCACATCTCAACAAAAGTTTGCTCCAGGCACTGTCAGGCCATTATATGGTAATCAAGGTGGTCAGTTGAAACATTCACACCTAGCTCCAGCAGACAAGGGTTCTTTGTCGCACCCTGGTCATTCCACAGATATATAAACCCTTTCTCCTAGTTCCAACAGACCTCACTACCTCTGAGGATGCTTGCCATAGATGCAGGCGAAACGTCAGGAGAGAATGCCTCTAGAACATGGCCATATAGCCCGAAAAACCTACAGCAACCCAGTGATTCCAGCCATTTAAGCCTTCGACAGTACATTGTCATAGTGTGCTTTTTCTGCCCACAACAGAAAGGTACATCTCAGAAGCATGGGGCTACACTAGATGAGACAATGCAGTGTCTCCAATCCACACTTTGGGAAGGAGGTTTCCAAAGGCAGACTACCATCAAATCCAAGGGGAATTCCTCCCTGCCAGTAGAGAGAGAGATATTTCATAATGGGACTATAGGGTAGCAGCTTCAGACTGTTCACTTAAAGAAAAATTAATTCAACAGTGACTTGGAGAAATGGGGCACCCATGCTGAGACACTTTTATCAAACCCCAGCTCTCAAAATCCCAAAGATGCTTCATCTGAGGAGCCACCCCTGAACAACTTTCCAATTTTGCTTCAGGCAAGATCTCTGTGGCAACTGTAGTTTCTTTAAAGTGCTGGAACGTGAGAAAAGAGCGAGTCTAATATCTTCTGTTTCCACATTTCCCCCCTGAACCCCTGTGAACAGCTATTATGATATCCTAACAGGAATGTACAGATAATCAATGCTCTGTAAAGTTCACTAGAGTGTAATATGACTTAATGTGGAAATATTGTGCAAGCGGGTTCACCTAGTCATCTAATCCAACCTATTTTCCCCCTTTGTTGCAAGAATCCTACTTAAAGCTTTATAGTCTTGAGATAATGTACCTCTGTTTTAAAGTAAATCCATTTTTGTAAAGCACATAGCGGTGCCATGATCACATGTCTTTTCTATTTTCAGGGATAAACTGAGAGCTAACAGACGTGTTCCCCCCCCCCTCCTTTACTAAACCTAGGAAGCTGAGATCCAGTCCCCCTCCTTCAAGAGTTCTTTAGCTTCCAAATCCAGTAGAAAATAAAAGAAGAACCCACAAAAGCCAAGAGAGGATTGCTACATAATAACATAAGGGCTTTTATTTGTTCAGTTGGATTTCTGAGTATTTTGGAAGTGTTGAAATTACATTTAGTGTTGGTATTGCTCTCTGCCTTTATGATGCCTCTGACTTGTGATGACCCTAAGGCCTCCCCTTCATAAGATTTTCTAATCAAGTTATATTCAAAGGAGGTTTGCTATTTTCTTCCTATGAGGCTGAGAGAGAGAGTGACTTAGCTTGGTTTTGGCATTGGTCTTGCATGTATTTTGGTATATGCATTTTAACAGTGTTGTGTCTGTATTGTTGAAGGCTTTCATGGCCAGAATCACTGGGTTATTGTAGGTTTTTCAGGCTGTATGGCCATGTTCTAGAAGCATCCTCTCCTGACGTTTTGCCACAGATGCAGGTGAAATATGGCCATGCAGCCCAAAAAACCTATAACAACCCAGTGTTGTGTCTGTCTTTAACCATGTTGAACTCCTCCTTGAGCTACAGGAAGAGGATGTTAACAAATAAATTGATGAAGAATTGTCGAAGGCTTTCATGACCAGAATCACTGGGTTGATGTGTGTTTTCCGGGCTGTATGGCCATGTTCCAGAAACATTCTCTCCTGATGTTTCACCTGCATCTATAGCAGGCATCCTCAGAAGTTGTGAGGTCTGTTGGAAACTAGGCAAGTGGGTTGTCTATATCTGTGGAATGCCCAGGGTGGGAGAAATAACTCTTGTCTGTTTGAGGTAGGTGTGACTGTAGCCATTGGCCACCTTGATTACCATTTAATGGCCTAGCAGTTTTCAAGGTGTGGCTTTTTATTGCCGATGATGATGATGATGATGATGATGATGATGATCAACTGTTAGGATATGAACCCTCTCCTCACAAAGGCCTAAGGCTTGTCTCAACTTCCAACCCCACCAAAAAAAGACCCCCCCCAAAAAAAAAACAACAACCCCAAAACAAACCCATACTCACCCTGAATTGAAGACTAGCTGACATAATGATACACAACTTTTTCTGGTGTGCCTCATGGATTTCATTTGTTCTTTTGTTTTTTATTAAATGGAATGCTTATTGTCATAATGATATTCCATAATGAACGGAAGAATGGCTGTCATAATGATACACAACAGCTTCCGGTGAGTATCATGGGGGTTTTTTTTGTCTTTGTTTTTTTGTTAGTTAGTTTTTGCTCTAAACTGACAGCACTGCTTTGGGCAAAGGCAAAGGATACTCTAGAGTTTGCTGAAGTATCACACAGCTTTCAGGCAGTCTAAACCACTGCTTCTTAAACTGCGGGATCCAACCCCAGTGCTAAGGTTTAGATAACAAAAAAAAAAAATACCACCAATTTATACAAATCTGTTAGTAACGATGTCAGTGTTTACAGTGGACTCTGCAGAAAATGCTTCAGCTGTACTCCACAGAAAGGAAAATCAGCCTGTTACACTAGCCTTGCAAATGCTGATCATTAATGTTTGATGTTAATAATACCTATTTTATATACCTGGAAATATACATAAAATTTTCCTGGGTGGAAAAGGGTTGCGAATAGGAAAAGTTATTAGCAGATTACTCTGATGTCAGCAGTGGTGCACAGGGTGGCCAGCAACTCAAATGGAGCTTTTTGGCTGGGTAGAAATAACAACAGTGGTTACATGAAACAAGTGAGGTGCAGGCCGCCCCATAGCAGATGTACCTATAGAGAGCAAGTGTGGAGTTGTGGCACTGGGCTAGAACACTTGAGATCAGAACTCAAATTTCCACTTGGCCATGGAAATCTGGTTGGTGCCATTTATCATGTCACAAATCCTTCTGAATAAATTTTGCTAAGTAAACCCCACGATTGGTTAATCAATGGCACAAAAGGACAAACAACACTAAAATACATTATGAATTATTTTTGAAAGGTACCTTGGATTGAGTCAAACATGATAGAACAGGCCTGCACAACCTGTGGCTCTCCAGGTGTTTGAACTGTATGGTCAGTATAGACTCATATAATACAGTTCAATGCAGCTACACTAAACTATGTGAGTCTACAGTTTCAAACTGCATTATATGGCAGTGTAACTAGGGTATGTCCTTGCTATCCTACAAGCAGTCCAAAAATGTTACTCATCACACACATCAATGTGTAGAGCTTCCTCCCCACCCCATTTTTTGTGCAATTATCAAGCTCTACTTTTATTATTAGTAAAGTATTATTTTCCAGCTCTGTAATTATACTCTTTATCTGTATTTTTTTTAAAAAAATTAAAACTATCTTAAAATAAATATTAATAATTCACCTTAAAACAGTGAAATAAAAAATGGACTTGAAAGCACACTATTAAAGAAGGGAAATAAAACCCTGCATTTGCAAGGCCTGAGCAGAGCAGTTGATGACCAGGGCTGTTAGAGGTCTTTCATTCACAGAGTCACCATGAATCAAAAGCTGACTTGATGGCAGATAACAGTAGTAATTAAAAAAAATAAAATTAATTTGCTCCATATCAGGTTGCTCACAAGATAACAGGGATATGACAAAATACAGAAAACCATATAAAAACCCCCCCCCCCCCCCCACACACACACACAATACTATGTGAGTGCCATCTGTAGAGTCCACTGGACATGACACTTTTTAGAACAACTATTTTCATTTGTGTTGTCAAAGGCTTTCATGGCTGGAATCACTGTGAGTTTTCTAAGCTGTATGGCCATGTTCCAGAAGCATCCTCTCCTGACGTTTCACCTGCATGTATGGCACGCATCCTCAGAAGTTGTGAGGTCTGTTGGAAACTAGGCAAGTGGGCTTTACATATCTGTGGAATGTCCAGGCTGTGAGAAAGAACTCTTGTCTGTTTGAGGTAGATGTGAATGTTACAACTGGCCACCTTGATTAGCATTTAATGGCCTTGCAGCTTCATGGTTGCCTGGGGAAATCCTTTGTTGAGAGGTGATTATAGCTGGCTCTGATTGTTTCTTGTCTGGAATTCCCCTTTTTTGAGTGTCATTCATTATTTTCTGTTATGATTTTTGGAATTTTTTAATACTAGTAGCCAGATTTTGTTCATTTTCATGCTTCCTTCTTTTCAGTTGAAATTGTCCACATACTTGTGGATTTCAATGGCTTCTCTGTGTAGTCTGACATGGTGGTTGTGAGAGTGGTCCAGCATTTCTGTGTTCTGAAATAATATGCTGTGTCCAGGTTGGTTCATCAGGTGCTCTGCTATGGCTGACTTCTCTGGTTGAAGTAGTTGCAGTGCCTTTCTGGTTGCAGTGCCTTTCATGTTCCTTGATTCATGTTTCAGTCACTTCTGACTCTTTGTGATCTCATGAACCAGCCCACACCATAGCTCCCTGTCAGCCGTCACCATCTCCAGCTCCTTCAAGGTCAATCCAGTCACTTCAAGGATACCATCCATCCATCTTGCCCTTGGTCCCTCTTCCTTTTTCCTTCCATTTTCCCCAGCATCATTGTTTTCTCTAAGCTTTCCTGTCTTCTCATGATGTGGCCAAAGTACTTCATTTGCCTCTATATCCTTCCCTCCCAGGAAGGAAATAATGAGCAGTGGCTTTATTTCCTGGCGGATGGACTGGTTGGATTTCCTCGCAGTCCAAGGCACTCTCAGAATTTTCCTCCAACACCACAGTTCAAAAGCATCTATCTTCCTTCGCTCAGCCTTCCCTAAGGTCCAGCTCTCACATCCGTAGGTTACTACAGGGAATACCATGGCTTTGACTATGCAGATCTTGGTTGCCAGTGTGATGTCTCTACTCTTTACTATTTTATCGAGAGTGGACATTGCTCTCCTCCCAAGAAGGAAGCATCTTCTGATTTCCTGGCCACAGTCTGTATCAGCAGTCATCTTTGCACCTAGAAATACAAAGTCTGTCCACATTTTTTCCCTCTATTTTCCAGTTGTCAGTCATTCTTGTTGTCAATCATTCCATAAAATACACATATTTAAACATATTTTTGCAAAATAGATATAAATATACATGTGTGTAGACTGTAACCCACCATTGCAGCATGCCTGTGAGAGTGTATGTGGCGGCCACCAAACTGGCCCTGGATTTACTGACTAGTGTAGAAACTTGCCTTTATTTAAACTGAATAAAGCTAATCATCAGGATCTTTACATTGCCCAGTAATCCATTTTTTCATCTTTTCCTGAAGTAAATACACCTGGCATTTGCGATGTCATACAGAAGGGAAAGCATAACATACCAGCTGGCAGGTTCTTGGTTTCACGCACATATATTCAAGTTGTCTTTAGAGTTAGTTACAATTTTTAAACAGCTTGTTTATCATTTAATGAATTGCAATTCTGTATATGAAAAACACACACACTTTATCATTATCTACAAAGAAATTCCCAGGGATGCATGGATATTTCTCTCTCTTTGGTCGTGGCTTCATTCATTTTTCAAAGATTGATCATTCGATCCAGAAACTTTTTAATTATAATGTGTAATTGAAGCACTTTACTTTCAATTAAAACAAAGAGGCCTAAAACCACAGGGTGTTCGAAGCTTGTTAGAAGGGTATAATTTATTGCCATTTTGATGATCTTTGAGACTTCATCTTTCTTAAATCAATTATAAATAATTCATTTGAAAATGGATACAAGTCAAATTAACTTAATTGATATCAGTTTTCTTTTGGTGAATGTATGCTCCAACTGCAAGGAGAAATGTTAATCAACCCCAAGTTCCACCATGATAAATCGCTCTGGTAATTGAATAATACCTTGCAGTACAAAGAACTTGTTTTGAAAGACCTCAAAAAGAGTTTTGAAAGCCTTGGGGCAGCCCTTTGAGTCTGGTAAAGGCATGGCAGATGATGAACTGAGGAAAAAAAATATGGAGGAAATGCAAACAATTGACAAATATATTGATACTTTTGGAAATTACTTACTTACTTACTTAGGTGATCCCTCATTGTCCGAGTAGGATAGTCTTCCAAGGTCAGTGTACTAGTGGGTCTATAGATAACTGTGGAGTCCTATTCTTGATCTGCATCTTCTCCTACAGTGAGGGCATTGGTTTCCAGGTGGAAGGTGGTTGGGGTTGACTTGATGTGCCTTCCTCTTGGCACGTTTCTTTCTTTCGCCCTCCATTCATGCCTCTTCAAATCCTACAGCACTGCTGATCACAGCTGAACTCCAGCTGTAGCACTCAAGGGCCAGGATTTCCCAGTTCTTAGTGTCTATGCCAGAGTTTTTAACATTGGCTTTGAGCCCATTTTGGACATTGATGAGCGTGTGTTATGGCAACCTCAACAGTACTCTAATATTTAGCCTCCATATTGTACAGATGCAATCGTAGCAACCACTTGTGACATAATAGATTATTGCCTATATTCAACTAGATTAGACCTATTGACTCAGTTGCTGGATAATAAATCAAACAACCATGTGAATCTCATTTCATGAGTCTACTCTGTCTGAATTGATGCATCTACACTGCAGAATTGATGCAGTTTAACTACCATGGCTCTATGTTATGGAATCACAGTAGTTGTAGTTTAGTGGGGCCCCAACTTTCTTTGACAGAGAAGGCTAATTTTCTTATTAAACTACAACTCCCAGGATTTCCTAGCATTGGCCCATGGCAGTATCAAACTGCATTCATTCAATAGGTTAGGTGCAACCTGAGGTTATCATTTCCAGGACAGAACATATCATCACAGTTTTGAATGTTGCATGCCACCACAAAAGACAAGAAGGGCACCATATACATGGAAAATTAAAGTGTCAGGACAACAATCCTAATCCAGCTTTCTCTTTGTTGTGTTAATTATCTTCTTTAGTGCCAGAATGAAGATGCAACACAATATACAAAGCAGCTTCAGAAAGCAGATGGAAAACAGGACATTAGGTCCTGGTGAACTTTACATGTCTACAGAAAGGCAGAACAAATAAAAATGTATACTGTCATTAAACATGTAAATGTACCATGTTGTAAATAAATGATTTACTGTTTAAAAGTATTTGACTAAGTAGATCAAACTGAGCAGAATAAGGCTGTTAACTTAATATTGAAGAATGCATGAACAAGGTATTGCAGCCTTTCAATAGTTTCAGTGTTTTTTCATGTCAGAAGCAACTTGAGAAACTGCAAGTCGCTTTTGGTGGGAGAGAATTGGCTGTCTATAGGGGCATTGTCCAGGGGATACCCGGATGTTTTACCATCTTGTGGGAGGCTTCTCTCATATCCCCGCAAGAGAAGCTGTAGCTGACAGATGGGAGCTCACCCCACTCCCTGGATTCAAACTGCTGACCTTTCAGTCAGCAGTCCTGCTGGCACATGGGTTTAATCCATTGCACCACTGGGGGCTCCTAGTAATAGTTTCATAACAGCTTGCCATGGCTTCCCACATTGCATTTCATGGGAAATATAGTTCAGGGGTGATAAGGACTCTCTGTGAGAGATCTCAAAATCTCTAGAGAAAGTTAAGGTTAACACGGTCATTTAGAGGAAGAGCTACCACACATCAAAGCAATGTGGAGCTGTGGAATAAATATATTCCCAGTGAACATGACTTCATGTTCAGCCCTTTCATAAACATCACTTCATAATTTCTAGTAATGAAAGACAATTCTCAAATATGGTTCGGTTTTCTTTTTTTCCTGAAATTTCCCTTCCAAACATCCAGTTTTAGAATCAGTCCAAAGACAGCTGTTAATTGCTATCAACTTGACTTTGAATGAGGGATCTCAAAGTCACACTGTTATAATAGCTGTGGTTAGGTCTTGCAAACATGACTATCCACTTCATCACTTTTTTTAGCATCCTAGGACACTTCCCCGCCATTCCTAGGACACTTTCCCACCAGACAATTCCTCTCCAATGGAGCCAGTACAGATCTGCACTACTTCAGCAATGCTTCCCCTGTGGCACCTAGAGTGACAGTTGCCCTTCAACCCTGCCGATTCACCATGGAGGCTGGCAAAATGGCACTGGGGAGAGGGGAGTCTTGGGACTGTGTTTGGTCTGGAACCTCTTTTGTGGGACCTGGGAGTGCAGGTTCATTAACACATCAAGCCCCCTCACTATGACAAGTCTCTCTTTAAGATGCTCCTCACAGGACATGGTCTCCAGAACTTTGATTATTTTAGTTGTCCTCCTCTGGACACGTTCCAGCTTGACAATATCTCTTTTAAATGGTGTTGCCCTGAATTGGACAGAGTATTCCAGGTGAGTTCGAACTAAAGCAGAATACAAAGGCACCAAGACTTCCATCAATCTAGACATTAAACTTCTTTTGATGTAGCCCAAAATCCCATTGGCTTTATTAGCTGTTGCATCAAAATGAAGTTTAACAGTGACAAATGCAAGATACTCCACTTTGGCAGGAAAAACGAAATGCAAAGATTCAGAATGGGGGACAATGCCTGGCTCGAGAGCGGTACATGTGAAAAAGATCTTGGAGTCCTCGTGGACAACGTTAAACATGAGCCAACAATGTGATGTCGCAGCAATTTTGCCCCTTTTTTTGCACCCCCCCCCTTCCCTTCTTCCCCACTCAAGGAGCCAAAACAAAAAAAAACAGCCAATGGGATTTTGGCCTGCATAAATAGGAGTTAGTGTCTAGATAGGGAAGTCATGCTACCCCTCTATTCTGCTTTGGTTAGACCACACCTGGAATATTGTGTCCAATTCTGGGCACCACAATTCAAGAGATATTGACAAGCTGGAATGTGTCCAGAGGAGGGTGACTCAAATGATCAAGGGTCTGGAGAACAAGCCCTACGAGGAGTGGCTTAAGCTGGGCATGTTTAGCCTGAAGAAGAGAAAGCGGAGAGGAGATATGATAGCCATGTATAAATATGTGAGAGCCACGGTTCCCTCGCTCTTATTATTCCCCCCCGGTTCTTCCCCCATTAGCATACGGGAGGAGGGTCTCCCCAACCCTTCTACTTTTCTTTTTTTCCACCTTCTAGTCAACAGCTTGTTTTCTGCTTCCTTGGAGACTAGGACGCGGAACAATGACTTCAAACTACAAGAGAGGAGATTCCATCTGAACACGAGTTAGAACTTCCTGACTGTGAGAGCCATTCAGCAGTGGAACTCTCTGCCCCGGAGTGTGGTGGAGGCTCCTTCTTTGGAAGCTTTTAAACAGAGGCTGGATGGCCATCTGTCAGGGGTGATTTGAATGCAATATTCCTGCTTCTTGGCAGGGGGTTGGACTGGATGGCCCATGAGGTCTCTTCCAACTCTTTGATTCTATGATTCTATGATCACAGTGTTGGTTCATGTTCAACTTGTTGTCCACGAAGACTCCAAGAGCTTTTTCACATGGACTGGTGTCAGGTCAGACATGATCCATTCTGTATCTTTGAATTTCATTTTTTCTGCCCAAGTATAGTATCTTACATTTGTCTGGGTTGAAATTCATTTTCTTAGTTTTGGTTGTGTTCTCTAATTTGTTAAGGTGATTTTGAATCCTGATCCTGTCATCTGGAGTATCAGCTATTAGGTTTATGCATAATTTTGTTTTTAAATTGTTTATCGTAAAATAAAATAAAATCATAAAATTCGTGCATACGAAGTGATTTTCGTGGCATGCAGAAAAGGTGTGTGTGGGGGGGGGGGGGAGGAATTTAGAACTTGAAACACTCACCAATGTTACGTAATGTTTGGATGTCTCCCCAGACCAGTTTAATTTTCAGTATAACCATTAAGCAACTTTGGTAAAGCCATCTGTTGCTCTGTACCTTCAGATCTTTTCAGACTTAGAGCAACCCTAAGCCTAAAGTTTAGAGTAGGGGGGGGGGGGTAAATTGGAGGGTTTGCATCCATTCCATGGGCCTCAGTTTGGGGACCCCTGCTTTAAACAGAGGTTAGATGGCCTTCCTTAAAGAGTGCTGTAGCTTAGTATTTCTGCATTGACTGAACTAGATGACCTTTGTAATCCTTCACAGTATTGTGTGCTCATTTGTTTTGGCCTAAACTGCTGAACCATTGCAATCTCTCATGTTGTGTAAGATTCCAACTGTGTTCTTGTTTGTGTCATTTTTCCTACACAGTTCTATCATTTTGACCAAATAGCATCTCTAAACAGCTTAAACACTCACTCACTGATTGTGACATTTTAGGCTGCATGGCACTATCAATGTTGGCTGGCCTTTTGTGGGATTGATGACAACTGGGGGTGAGGCCAGGGTCAAAATGTGGGTGGGGATTGAGAAAGATGTTGCTTAGATTTAACAGTATAATTCTTCCATCCACCTACCGCTATTTTAAAAATGAGCATTTTAAATGTTTCATTCAAAACTACACAGTGTTGACAGTTTACTGTCTTTGACCACAATTCCCAGAACCCCAGAAGCCTATCTTGAATATGACATTATCAAACTTTAGTAACTTCAAAAACAAAATTGCAATGAAATTCTCACCTATTCATCACAGACAGATAGCTAATAGAATTGTGTGATGCGACTGAAATCCTATTAGCAATTAGTTTTGGTGATTCAGATGGCCCCTGTTATATTTTGTAAAAAATTAATTAAGCTACATAATTATTTTATTAAGATTTTTTTCCATTAGTAGCAATGGGAAATTTTCAAGGCTTGTTTTTCTGTCATTTGTATGCCTTTCAGGATGAAACCTGGCACACTTGTAGGTGACATTTACAACTTAAAATCTGCCAAGTTTTAGAACATTTTGGTCATTCATTTTATTTCAAGATATTTTTAAATTTTCAACAATTTGTTTTTACTAACTCCACAAAGAAACACAGAGGCTGAGGGGAGGAGACCAGCTTTGCAGAAAGCCATGTGATTGGCTGACAAGGAAAAAAACAGCATCAGCTGCCATTGTCAATCCCATCACCCCAACCCAGACAATACAGAGTATGTTACACTGGAGGATAAAACACAGATTGAAACACTCCAAAGCAACAAATCTTTACTAATCTCTCTTAAATATTTTGGAGTTGTCTGTTTTGTTTTGTAATGTTTTGGAGGGGTCTCATTCCAATTAATAATTCAGAGATTTGTATTAACAAATCGTACAAATCTCTGAATTATGAAATGGACCTCTGAAGCTTTGCTTAGCTCTAGTAACCAAAACAGAAATTTCACAAGTGGGGAAAGTCATCCCGTTTAGACTACTGCAATGCTCTCTACGTGGGGTGCCTCTGAAGACTGCCCGGAAGCTGCAGCAAGTACAACGTGCGGCAGCCAGATTACTAACGGGTGCTGGGTACAGGGAGCACACCACTCCACTGTTACACCAGCTCCACTGACTGCTGATTAGCTTCCGAGCACAATTCAAAGTGCTGGTGTTAACCTATAAAGCCCTAAACGACTCCAGCCCGGTTTACCTCTCCGAACGTATTCTTCCCTACGAACCATCAAGATTACTAAGATTGTCTGGAGGGGCCCTGCTCTCGGTCCCGCTGGCCTCACAAGCGCGGCAGGTGGGGACGAGGGACAGGGCCTTCTCGGTAGTGGCCCCGCGACTCTGGAACTCTCTCCCGCCAGAGGTTAGAACCGCCCCAACAATCCTGACATTCAGGAAACAGGTGAAGTCGTGGTTATGGAGACAGGCCTTCGAAGAATGAGACAATGATCTGGATGTAAGATGGTGTATATTCGATTTTAGTATGACGACTGACCACTGTAGTTTTAAATATATGTGCTTTTTTAATGTTTTATTGTAATGTGTATTTTGATATTTTACCGATTGTATGTGTTTTTATGGTTGGAAACCGGGCTGAGTCCCTCATATGAGGTGAGAAGCTCGGTATCTAAAACTCTGAAATAAATAATAAATAAATAAATAATATATGTTGCAGTTGTCCCTCCACATTCACAGATTCTGAATCCATAGATTCAATCATCAATGGTTTAAATATTTTAAAATATCCAAAAAACAAAAATCAATATGTCTATTTTATACAAGGGACACCATTTTACTCAGATCTGATGATGCCAGGAGAAAATGCTACTAGAACACAGCCATACAGCTCGAAAACCATACAACAATCCAGTGATTCCAGCCATGAAAGCCTTCAACAATACAACACTGGAGTGTTACTGGAATGAGTAACAACTGTAGGTTATTTTTCAAACTTCAAAAGATATAAATTACTCACACTTGCATCAAGAAACAACTTTAAAAAGTAACTTTCCTAGGTCTGTTTGTGTATTCTTTTTCAGGATCTCAGGAGTACTGAAAGATCAGTTTCAACAACACCTTTCTTCTGTCTAAGGTGTCCTTACGTGACATGTATATTTTGGTGTGATCCTCATGAAGCTTTGGCTGACTGATGCATTGAGAAGATGGCCTAACAATGTCATTTTTCAAGACTCACCACAGTACTCCAAATTTGCTGGTTTTGCTAAATCCATGTCTAGGGAGCAGACTTGAGAGAATGAAAAATATAGTGAGTGCCTGGTTGGGACTGAATCTTATTGTTTTGCTGTCTTTTAAGCTGTATCTGAGGGAAGCTTGAGGCTGGCGTGGAAATACACAGTGCACCATTTCATGGAATATGTCAGCTGTATAATTGAATAATCTAAAAATGTGTTCATCACATCTGTGTACCTGGAGACATGGAGAAATGAAAGGCAGTTGCAGCTGGGCTGCCAAGCCAAAATGAAATAAAAAATAAAAACAAAAGCTGGCATTAGGACTTAATATCATCTTTTGTGCTGCCAAATCAACATTGTTTGTTGAGGACCCCAGAGCTACTTGTCTTTCACAAAAAAAGAAGAAGATGTTAAATCACATAAAGAGCCAGAACTGAGTTGCTTTCTGAGATGATTCAGCCAGAAATATTCCACTTCAGGGACTTGCCTATGACAGAAACAGGAAAGAAGCCTTCATAAGCTATCCTTTGTTATTTTAACAAATGACTGTGAAATCCAATGGATTCTTTTCAGTGTCACAGTGCTCCTCCCACACACACTCAAGTCAAATTTTTCTGCAAAAATGTACTCTTTTAAACAAAAGGAGTGTTGTACAAAGATATCACAATGGCTCTGAAGAAGCAATCACACTTGACAGGAAGAAATGAAACTTGGGCTTGAGGCAAATTTCACATTTAAGATCATGCATTCATTGATATATCATTGAATAACAAAGTCAAGATTGTTCATGCCATCATATTTTCACTTTTTGTCTGTGAAGCTGGATGGCAAAGAAACTTGATAGGAAGAAAGGCAACTCATTTCAAATGTGGTGCTAGAGAAAAGTTCTACAGATATCACAGACTACCAAAAAGACAAATAAATGGGCCCAAGAGCAAATCAGACCTGAACTCTTTCAGGAACTGAAGGTGACTAAAATAAGACTCATACTCGAGACATATCGTTAGAATATATGATTCATTAGAGAAGGCAACAGAGCTTGGTAAGATGGAAGGAGCTTGGAGAAGTGGAAGAGTGTATTACAGATTGATATACCTAATTCATTGGTTCTCAACCTGTGGATCCCCAGATGTTTTGGCCTCCATCTCCTAGAACAGTGGTTCTCAACCTGGGGTCCCCAGATGTTTTTGGCCTACAACTCCCAGAAATCCCAGCCAGTTTACCAGCTGTTAGGATTTCTGGGAGTTGAAGGCCAAAAACATCTGGGGACCCCAGGTTGAGAACCACTGTCCTAGAAATTCTAACAGCTGGTAAACTGGTTGGGATTTCTGGGAGTTATAGGCCAAAACATCTGGGGGGCCACAAGTTGAAAACCACTGACCTAATTAGTGATTCTCAGGCTGGATCTACACTGCCATATAATCCAATTCAAAGCAGATAATCTGGATTTTATATGGCAATGTAGGCAGTCTTGTCCTCCAGGTATTTTGAACTTCATCTTCCATAAAACTCAGCTGTCTTGGGCAATGATTTGGAGTTATGGGAGCTCTAGCCCAAAACAACAATTTGAGAAACACTGGACTACATTTCCTCTGCTTGCTTTTCTCCACTTCTAGTCCCTGACCTCGGCTCAAGCTGAGGCAGAGGAACTAGAAGCGGGGGCAAGTGGAGGAAATTCCTTCCTTCTCTGGGCTCGGCTCAAACCAGAGAAGCCAGTTTTAAACCAGATAAAGAAGGGATTTTCTGGCCTCAGCTCAAGCCAGAGAAGCCAGTTTTAAAGCCAGAGAAACCAGTTTTAAACCAGAGAAGGAAGGAATTTCCTCCACTTGCTTTCCCCCACTTCTGGAGTAAAACAACTACTTTCAAAGTAAAGGCCACCCAATGAAACAGGAAATAACACTTTCAAACCATTAACAAAATTATTAGGATGTCTTAGAAGTTACAAAAAGTTTTGATTTTTTTTTCTGTGAAAATCGGAATTGACTTTAGAATCAAACCACCTGTGCCATCTAGATCTGAAATTAGTTTTGAACCATTTTTTGATCAACCAAGCCTAATCTGCAAGGATACCAAGGTGCTTGTTCATAAAGCTATTGTCCTCCCAACCCTGCTATATGCCTGCAAAACATGGACTATCTACAGACGTCACATGCAACTCCTGGAACGATTCCATCAGCATTACCTCTGAAAAATCCTGCAAATCTCTTGGGAAGACAGGTGGACAAATATCAGCATGCTGGAAGAAGCAAAGACCACCAGCATTGAAGCAATGCTCCTCCACCATCAACTTCCCTGGACCGGCCACATTGTCCGGATGCCTGACCACCATCTCCCAAAGCAGTTGCTCTACTTTGAACTCAAGAACGGAAAAAGAAATGTTGGAGAACAGGAAAATAAATTCAAAGATAGGCTCAAAGCCAACCTATAAAACTCTGGCATTGACACCAAGAACTGGGAAGCCCTGGCCCTTGAGCACTCCAGCTGGAGGTCGGCTGTGACCAGCAGTGCTGTAGAATCTGAAGAGGCATGAATGGAGGGTGGAAGAGAGAAATGTGCCAAGAGGAAGGCACATCAAGCCAACTTTGATCGAGACCGCCTTCCACCTGGAAACCGATGTCATCATTGCAGGAGAACATGCAGGTCAAGAATAGGGCTCCACAGTCCCCTACGTACCCACCACCAGCACACTGAACTTGGAGGACAATCTTACTAGGACAATGAAGGATCACAATTTTGCTGCATTTAACAATACGATTTCAATATGTTTTTAGTTGAGCATTTGTAGCTTCATTGTTATGCATGGAATACATAAATAAAGGGAAGAAAGTGGGGAGAGATCTGTATTTCCCCCTGTGCTACTCTCACTTTGTGAGGTTGCTATACTCCTTAGAGCTGTGCAAGCCAATAATTGTCAACCTGCTGGAAATAACAAAGGTAAAAGCATAAACAGTCCTATGCTGAAAGCCCGGCAACCAGGAAGCCTTCCAGAAAAAGCAGGCAGGAAGCTCCTAGCAGCTTTAGCAAATCTTCAGTAACGCAAACGCCATGACTCCCTTGTCACTAGCTGCTCCTTTCATCTATTCTTTATAAGGAATCCATTGAACTTTAATTAATATGAAAAATTCAGGGTTTCATCTGATTTCAATGTGACTGACATCACACTGTGAAATAAAAGCAGAACAAAGCACCGGGTGGTGAAAACAATGCCCGGTGCTCACACTCAATGGGTCACAGCGCAGGGCCAAAGCACTTTGCATTCATTGCGTTTCTCATGGAAATACTCACTCCTTTCAACCAGAAGTGCCCCCCTCAAGTGAAGCGCAAGCCATTGTTTTACCACCCACCCTCTGACAGTAAAAACGGCTCTTGCTGCTGGCATACCATCTGCTTGCATTGAATGGACAGACAATACAAAAGGGGTGGGCAACTGCAGAGGGGGCAGGTTATACCCTGTTCCTGTGGTCTGCAGTACCTTGAAACTGACTGCAATATCAGCCATAAACCTGATTCTAAATTCACCAATGCAAATTGACTTGCAGACGACACCAAATTGGGAGGGATAGCCAATACTCCAGAGGACAGGAGCAGGATTCAAAACGATCTTGACAGATTAGAGAGATGGGCCAAAACTAACAAAATGAAGTTCAAGAGGGACAAATGCAAGATACTCCACTTTGGCAGGAAAAACGAAATGCAAAGATACAGAATGGGGGACGATGCCTGGCTCGAGAGCAGTACGTGTGAAAAAGATCTTGGAGACCTCGTGGACAACAAGTTAAACATGAGCCAACAATGTGATGTGGCAAAAAAAAGCCAATGGGATTTTGGCCTGCATCAATAGGAGCATAGTGTCTAGATCTAGGGAAGTAATGCTACCCCTCTATTCCGCCTTGGTTAGACCACACCTGGAATATTGTGTCCAATTCTGGGCACCACAATTCAAGAGAGATATTGACAAGCTGGAATGTGTCCAGAGGAGGGCGACTAAAATGATCAGGGGCTGGAGAACAAGCCCTATGAGGAGCGGCTTAAGGAGCTGGGCATGTTTAGCCTGAAGAAGAGAAGGCTGAGAGATATGATCATGTATAAAGATGTGAGGGGAAGTCATAGGAAGAAAGGAGCAGGCATATTTTCTGCTTCCTTGGAGACTAGGATGAGGAACAATGGCTTCAAACTACAAGAAAGGAGATTCCATCTGAACATGAGGAAGAACTTCCTGACCATGAGAGCCGTTCAGCAGTGGAACTCTCTGCCCTCAAGCGTGGTGGAGGCTCCTTCTTTGGAAGCTTTTAAACAGAGGCTGGATGACCATCTGTCGGGGGTGATTTGAATGCAATATTCCTGCTTCTTGGCAGGGGGTTGGACTGGATGGCCCATGAGGTCTATTCCAACTCTTTGATTCTATGATTCTACGATTCTATGATTCTGTGACTTGCACTTTTCTATTAGGAATAACTTCCTGACAATATGAGCTGTTCCACAGTGGAATATGCTGCTTGGGAGTGTAATGGAGTCTCACGTTTTGGAGCTGTTTAAAGACTAGTCCGATGACTGTCTCTCTGGACTAGTTTGACATTGTATCTGCAAGGCAGGGGTTGGCTTCATTGGCCCTTGTGTTATAATAAAATAATGAAATAAAACTTTATTTATATACCACTCCATCTCCCTGAGGGGACTCGGAGCGGTTCCCAAGTAGCATCACAAAACATACAGAGTAAAAACAACATAACCATAAGATTATCAAACAAAATATAAACATAAAAATTGTCGCCATAACACACATATATTAAAAGTAATCCTGCCTGTTCAAGGCAATTAAAAATTTAAAAGACTGGGCCAAGATTTGTTCAAGCCCAAAAATTCTAGGGGGCCCAAGAATTAAGTACAATGCTATGGCGGGAACAATAATTTTAGGTAGGGGTCTGTGGCTGTTCATTCCGGGGCCGATTAGAGGAAAGAATCTGGGAAACTGATAGGAAGAATAAGGCCGTATTAGACAATGTGTGGGGCTGAGTTAGAACTGGTCATTTTCAAAGGCTTATTCAAACCACCAGGTCTTCAAGCTCTTACGAAAGGAGGGGAGGAATGAGGCCTGTCTTTTTTCCTTTGGAAAGGCGTTCCAGAGACGGGGGGCCACCACTGAGAAGGCCCTCTCTCTCGTCCCCACCAACCGCTCTTGGGACCGAGAGGAGGGCCTCCCCAGAAGATCTTAGAGCTCACGTCGGTTCATAGAAGGAGATGCGATCGCGGAGATAGGTGTTCCCTTTCAACCCTACAGTTCTATGAGTCTATGCATGGAAATAATTCATTTTTCACGGAGGTCTCCAAGAATCAAAATTTACATTTTTGGAGTATTTTATTTATTTATTTTTATTTATTTGGAGTGCTTCTACCCCGCCCTTCCCAACCCCCTTGGGGCCACTCAGGGCGGCTTACAAAAGGCACAATTCAATGCCCAACAGTTCACAAAATACAATATCCAAAATACAATATACAATATACAATAAAATGCAGTAAAATTTCACTCCTACAAAAAAGAAATTCAAATTGAAAAATGGCAAACATAAATTGATGCAATATCACTTCTGGTGTACCCAGATATACTAGGAAGGAAGGCAGTCAGGCAGGCAGGCTTTGTGGGCATCATATGACAAAGAATGAGAAGGATCTGATAGTAAGCCATCTTTAAGAAATAAGCTCTATGCAACCCAGGCAGCTAATGTTGCCCAGTGCAATGTAGCAACAGTATTCCAGCCAAAAAAGGCTGATATTTTTGTTCTGTCCTTTTGTTTTCGGCCTTGCCTGCTATTCTCAAAAATATCTTTGAAATGGTCCCTGCAATCACTGTTAACATTCTTATGGTTTTAAAGCTCACTCTATAAAGCTTAATTGAATGCTAGGCTTCTGCTATCTCAGGTAAGCATGGCTTCAGATCTTTATCCCTGGTATCGATTTTTTGCTATAGTGCTCAAAACTCTTTGTGATAGGATTAAAGTTGGTGGGGGAAGGGTTTGTTTGTTTGTTTTTTTTTCCCTAGCAGATCATGGCTGACTTAAGTTCCATTCTAGAGTCCTATCTGGAACATAGGGCTCTATGCTGGCATTATAAGCAGCACTCACCCTGACTCCGAGTTCACTCCTAGCTGTCTCCATGTTTCTCGATTTCTGGCAAGTATCATGGGTTCAACTGGATTAATCAATTTTAGCTCCACATTTTAAAAAAAGCTACAGTAGGCTTTAACATTTTCCTGAAACCTTGGAGAAGTCATGCAACCTCGGGCCCTTGTAGACAGCAGGATCAATACCAGTTTGGATTGGTCTGCTATCCATACAGTCCCCATATCACCACGGTCCCCACTCCCAGACAGATGCAGACCTCCATATGAGGTCCTGACCATTATGGGCACCCTGTACTGATGTCAGCTGAGGCATCAGGAAAAAGATGGGGAAATTGACTCGCTTCTTCTGACTGGTCACATGAGCACCTTGCTGATATCACCATGTACTCCCCAAGATGGCCAGGAACTCCTATGGAGCTGTCCAGTCATCTGAGAGTGTCAACAGATGGTGAGGTGACAGTCCAGTAAGACTAATGTGGTATTGGTCTGGCTGGGCCATATTAGCTCTGACCCCCTCTGCTGCAAGTTCATTAGGGTGTGTGTGTGTGTGTGTGTGTGTCTGTCTCTGCACAGGCACCAGATTTATCTGCCAGTGTATACGGACATAGTCTCATAACTGTGACATTCATTTCTATGACAATTTATGGTGTAGGTAAGCAGAAAATAGATCACAGTCCACTGATAGAGCTACAAATTATTTGCACTCTGTTGGCAAGAACTTCTTTCTCCTAAATTGACTGATGAAATGATAGTTTGTTTGTTGTGGTGTGGGAGGAATGCACTTTCTGTGTATGGTTCCCAATCCCAGGGCCTAACCCTCTCCCCTTTGTGCCATTTCCTGGGATAAGGGAAGGAATCTCAGAATGAGATCAGTACCTGAAAATATGTTTATGAGTGCACACACATGTGAACATAAAGGAGGACATGGTGTGTAGCCTTGGCTGTGTTTGAATAACATGTGTGTTGCTATCCCTGTTGCAGACTGTTTTGGAATGGCTACTTTATTCTTTACAGAGGGGTGTACAAAGCTGCTTATCTGCAAAATGCCTGGCTAACAGAAACACATGCAAACTAACCATGCATAGAAAAAGAAAATTTAGCTTCTGGCATAGCTGTGCCAGCACAGTCCCATGCATCCAAGATGAGAACTTGATTGCAGGACTCCTCCATATGCTGCTCAGTAGTATTACAGCCATGGGTGCAAATCTTAGACCCTTAGTTAAGGTCAACCAGAAAGCATCCTCATTCCTGGCAACTCCAGCTCCCTTGCTCTTCAGCTTTGCCTGTCTTTTTGAACTAAACTTGTGAGGAGAACTTGTTTCTGGGTTGGAGATGTCATTTCCTAATTGGTTCTATCATTAAAACATGGGGAAACTTTATTAAACTGCAAAAACTTTTTGTGTTTGTGGGACATCCTGCAGCATGTTTTGCTATCGTTTTTCAAAGAATAGCTCATCGAGTTTCAACCAATTCAACTTAGTTTGCAGCAGCCAAAACAAAGTTTCTGGAGTATAACAACTGCTTTCAAAGTAAGTACCACACAATTAAATGGGGAATAGCAGTTTCAAATCTGGAACAGAACACCTTTCAAATATTCTTACATACTGTAATTTATGTATGAGGATTACTATAGTACTAGGAAGTAGTGTGATATGCTTTACTGGATATATTCATCATATATTTCCAAGGGATACCGCTATCGAGCTCTTTTAGGGGGCCCCTCCTGGGAGGAGAGCCCAAGGACCGTACCAAAGAGGGTCCTGGATACCTTGGTGAGATTTCTTCCGGAAGCCAATCCAAGAGCGCCAAAAATAATTAAAATCAAATAAGCTCACCAGGCGAAAGGAGTCCAGCGACCGAGGCGTTTATTTGCGATTCAGCTGAATGGATGCAATACAGGAATCATTCCACTGCAAAGCATGCCGCACAAGAGTTTACAGACATTTTTATACATTGAAGAACA